>CAHIKZ030000792.1:317500-327500 GCA_903632075.3 Acanthosepion pharaonis
TTTCCAGAACGAAGCAGCCGAGTCATCCAACCTTTGCTGCACAAGTGGGCCTAGCAAGTCTTACATCTCATAGTAACACGTGGGGAGTACTTCAAGAGCAGCTCCTGTATCCGTATCATTTGCACTGTGTACAGGGTCTTTTGCACTCTGATCACTCACCATGCGAGAACTTTTGCCGGTGTTTTATTGCACAAACTGCCGATCCGTTGTTTGTCTCTTCAGTTTTGTTTACGGATGAGGCAACATTTTGGAATAACAAATTTACACAACCAACAGGTGTGGGCCGATCGTAATCCCCAGGGTACAATAGAGGCTAGACACCAGCATCAGTTTACGATTAATGTATGGGCTGGAATTGTAGGTGACTGTCTGGTAGGTCCATATGTTCTCCCAGCACGAATTACAGGATTTTATTTCGAACACACTTCCAAACCTGCTAGAGGAAATACCCCTGCTAATACGAAGACATATGTGGTTTATGCATGATGGGGCTCCAGCACATTTTAGACACATTGTTCACGGTGCATTGGCTGACATCTACCATGAAAGATGAATAAGCATGGGAGCAATGGGTCCATGGCCTGTACATTCCCCAACCTCAATGCTTTAGATTTTTATCTGTGGGGACACCTAAAATAATTGGTTTATGCAGAAGACATAAATAATGCAAAGGGGGTTGGGAATATTTGAAAGGGTCCGCCAGTCAATGATCCGACGGGTGCATGCGTGTGTAGAAACAAGTCGAGGACATTTTGAACATTTGTTATGAGTTGCTGTGTTGAGGCACAATGATGACCTTTTAGACATATGTTTATATGGACATTTTATCTTGTTTTGGTGTCAGGACCCCCCCCCCAACAAACGTTTTAAAAGTATTTTGGGATTGTATCTTGGATTGTACATTTAGAGCGTCTACCGTAAACTTTAAACTTAATAACTCAAAAACAAAGGATTTTGCGGATATATGTTTGTTTATATGAACTTTTGTCCTTGTTTTGGCTTGAGGAAACCTCTCCCAAAGTTTGTAAAAGTATTTTGATACACTCTGTATATATATATATATATATATATATATATATATATATATATATATATATATATATATATATAAAGAATTAATGGATATTATTTTTAATCCGACATATTTTATTATTTTAAACGTTATTTTTAGACGATATACTCGTATTTGATTTGAGACTTATTTTAAGCAATATCTATCTATCTATCTATCTATCTATCTATCTATCTATGTTCATATCTATCAATCTATCTATGAATCTGTCTATCTATGAATCTATCTCTGTCTCTGTTCATATCTGCGCTATTGAGAAACATATTAAAGCGAACGTGCTCACCAAAATAACATTTTAAGTAATATATATATATATATATATATATATATATTAGGGCAGCAATTTTTCATTAATGCATGTTTTATTAAATAATATAGACAAGTTTTGTCTATTTATTTTAAGTAAGTTCCTTTCATATTGTCTGATAAGCTTAATAACATTATCATTGAAAGACGAAAGGAAAACACCATATTGATACATGTTTAAATCCAATCAAAGCTTTCGGCTTACACAAGCCATTATCAAAGATGACAATTTCAATAAACCAAACAACATACGCACGAAACAACAATGACAGTCCGCCCTTTCTGCATGAAAATTTCCAAGTAACGACAAACTTGTATATACGAGACGCGGAAGCGAAAATCGCGTCGCAGCTCGTGACGTCACGCATAACCACGCGAGAGTGAAAACGAGAAGTATTAAGTATGGGAAGCCGTTGGTATAAACCAATGACTTCTGTTATAAATTATAGGCATTTAAGGATATTTATAGAGATTTGATAGTTTATTTTGTTCAGGTTAGGTTTCAACTGTTTTATGTATAAAGCTTCAAGAATTTTTAATTTTTGTTTATTGTTTTCATGTTTAAGTATAGTTGTGTTGTCAACAAGGATTTTCCGGAAATGAGTATACGGGCAGGTATGTTGTTTTAAATGTCTAAAAATGTTAGAGTTATCATTTAAATGTAGAGTCAAGCGCCGTGATAGCGAGTTTGTGGTGTGACCAACATAAATATTATTTAATCCGTTGGAGATACAATCTCCCAAAGGGCACCTGAATTTGTAAACTATGTTGGTTTTCTGCAAATCGCTAACGGAGAAGGGGGAGAATCATTGCGAATAATTAAGTTGGATATACTAGATTTAGTGTAGTATATGATTCCTAATTTTTTTGCTAGGGTCTATTGTGGATATATTAGTATTTACTCATTCTTTTAGTATATATTCATCTTGTTTATGATTAGTATGCATTTGTCTACGATAAAAGAGATTATTATGTTTGGAATTAGTTGAAGCAGTATTATGTTCTATTTGCGTAGTATTAAGACTTCTAAGAAAGTATTTTATTTGTTCATCAACTATATAGTTTGGAAAGCTATTATTAATAAGTGTTTGTTTTATATTCTTTAGTTCACTGAAAAAAATCTGTTTTGTAGATTAATTAGTTTTTGCACGATGTATTAGATTTTTTTATAATTGCTATTTTGTAGTAATATGGCCATTTACTCTTGTAGTTAAGTGTACATGAATTTATGCTGGTAGGTTTTTTGTATGGCGAAATAGTAAATTTGTTATTATTTGTGTTTATCAATATGTCAAGGAAGGGAATTTTATTAGTAGTATTGAGTTCATACGTGAATTTAATCTACTTGGAAATGTTGATGCTGCAAGGGCGGACTATCATTGTTGTTTCGTCCGTGTGTTGTTTGATTTATTGAAATTGTCATCTTTGATAATGGCTTGTGTAAGCCGAAAGCTTAGATTGGATTTAAACATGTATCAATATGGTGTTTTCCTTTCGTCTTTCAACGATAATGTGATTAAGCTTATCAGACAATATGAAAGGAACTTACTTAAAACAAATAGACAAAACTTGTCTATATTATTTAATGAAACATACATTAATATATATATATATATATATGTGTGTGTGTGTGTGTGTGTGTGTGTGTGTGTGTGTATTGATAATACATAAAGGGTTAATCGTCAGAGTTGAATCAGACCAGGAAACAGTAGTATCAAAACGTGTTGAATACACGTGTGAAAAAACAAAAGTTAAAATACATGTAGAGCTTTAACTGTAAAAATATCAGGAGGTCAGTTGAATCTGCTACCTTGGTTTCAAACTTACGGTATGCTCAGGCAATTTTATCATATATATATATATATATATATATATATATATATATATATATATATATATATATTAATGTGAGTAAAATATGTACTTCAGCTGATTGATGTTACCTTAAGCATCCCTACTCCAGGGTTCCGTAGACGGACCTGTCCCTCCACTCTTCAGAGGATATCACAAATTAATGAATTTATTTTTCAATCCGACATATTTATATTACTTTAAACGTTATTTTTAGTGGATACCCGTATTTGAGTAGACGCCCCGATTATTTTAAACAGTACTTTGTATCAAAGAATATAGAAAATATACCGGATAGCAAATTTTCTTTAATAAGTTTTAGTCGAGTGTGCAAACTGATAGACGAAGTAAAATAATGTTTAAAATAAACGGTGCGTCTACTGAAATATGGGTATCCATTTAAAGAATAAGATTTGCTTGAAGTAATACGAACGTGTCTACATTTGGGTAATCCTGTACACAAATTAGATATTTATGAACATAGATAGATAGATAGATAGATAGATAGATAGATAGATAGATAGATAGATATGAAGAAACTGAGATAGATGGATAGATAGATATGAAGAGATTGAGACAAATAGATAGATAGATATGAAGAGACTGAGACAAATAGATAGATAGATAGATAGATAGATAGATAGATAGAATGATAGAGAGATAGATATGAACATAGATATGAACATAGATAGATAGATACATAATGAACAAAGATACATAGATATGCACAAAAGGTGAAATAGATATGAACAGAGAGAGATAGATATGAACAAAGACTGCAATGGATAGATAGATAGATATAAGAGAGGGAAAGTGTGAGAAAATAATAATAATAATAATAATAATAATAATAATAATAATAATGTACATATGGTAATGGAATGACAAAATAGAAACCTTTTCTTTTTTCCACGGACTTCAAGGTGAGGTCGAGAACTTCTCAGCACGTATCCTCGTGCACGTCCCTCCCTCCCTCTCTATATATATATATATATATATATATATATATAGTGTAACCCGGATATAAGAGACCCGGATATAAGAGAGATTTTCTCTGGTCCCAAATTAGAGCCTGTGTTAATGTATATAAAATAGACCAAACCCGGATATAAGAGAAACCCGGATATAAGAGACTTCTCCGGTCCCGACAACTCTCTTATATCCGGGTTCCACTATATATATATATATATATATATATATATATATATATATATATAAATTGAGAGAGACGTAGGGAGCTATTATTATTATTATTATTATTATTATTATTATTGTAAAACATTTCTTTCCATCAGTATTTTTGAGTTTTGTTTAAAAAAAAAATCATAAAGTTTTACATAGAAAGGAAAACGTTACTATTTTAGAAGTATTAATGTTCAAATTTCGTTGATGCATTTTAAATTAAAATGTAATTAACATTAAATAAAGAAAACTCCTATTATTTTTTTGATATCGCTAAATATCTTGCTTGAGCTAATTTCTATGCAACTAACTTCCAACTCGTAACAAATCCAGAAAGAGAAAGCTAAAAACGTAACGAAACCACACTAAACAAACGCTAAAAGCAAGTAGGGGGCACCGCCACATTATTACTTATGTTAATGACCAAAACAAGGGTATAAAGTGGGGAGTTTTTTTCTCTGTAAGCGACAACAGATACAAATTCCACTTGTGGTCGTTTCGTTCGACTGTACTTAGGTAGCCAAGTGCGAGCGTCCGGGACGTGAAGACGCCGTGAAGTCCCCGGTGCAGATGAACGCGATGCCTACTACCATTGAGGACGCTTGAACGAGAAGGAACGAATTGAATAAATGAATGCATTCACTTTTAGACACTGCTCGCCGTTTTCTGAACCTAACTCTTTACGCTTACAATATCCTCCCCCTCCGTGCATTGCTTCACCTCCTGTCACCATCACGTATTTTTTTTTTATTTTGTTTTGTTTCTCTTCTGTTTCGACTTAATTAGTTGAAGAAGGTAAGTTCTGTTACCAGGCAATAGTGGAGGGCTTCGATATATATTTTCAAACACCCTATTGCGGATCAAATTCACGACTTGCGGAATTCAGGGCTTGTGAGACTAGCTCGTTAACCACTACTCCTGCGAGACTAGCTCGTTAACCACCACTCTACAGCATGATTGACACACGCGCTCACATATACCTTGCCCTGATTTGTTAGTCAAGTAGGTTGCATAGATTCCAGTGGAATTGAAATGATTGTTTCTTTAAAAAAATAAAAAAATCTAATTTGTAACTCTGGTGCTATGCAGTCATTTTTCCCAAGACGAAAACAAAAGGTTTATATATATATATATATATATATATATATATATATATATATATATATATATATATATAACAAAAGAAATGAATTGATGATTTTATGTACGCAAAAATAAATATTTGCTTAAATACGTCGATCCAGATTAATTTTTAAAATTAAAGATTTTATTTTTTTTTCATTTTTAACGCTTATTTTAATTTTCCATTTTTTATTTTTAATTAATTTTTTATTTTTTAATTATTAGTTTTAATGTTAATTACGGCCTATTTTATATATATGACTATTAAATATATGTTTATGTTTTAATAAGAATAAGTTATCTCAATTTAATTTGAAGATTGCGTTGAGCAGGAAACTCATAGTCGTCCCAGCTGTGAGGGATATGTACATTTATTAATATATATATATATATATATATATATATTGAATAAAAGACAGACCACGTTAAAAAACAAAAAAACAAAAAAAAAACATGGAATCTTAACGTGGTCTGTCTTTTATTCAAACATATATGCTCTGAATTTTTACATTGAGCTCTCTGGATATCATCCTCCTCAGGTCTACCCATACGGATTACCTAAATTTGAATATATATATATATATATATATATATATATATATCACTCACTCCCTAATGAGCCAAATGATAACACACACCCACAGCAATACACACGCTTACACATATCATACTCACTCACTCCCTAAGAACCAAATAACACACACACAAACACTAAACAGAGACACATCTCCTCTCCAGGACCAATAAAACTGTCAAACTGACCAAGGGAATTCAGAGAAGCATAGATCCATCCAGCTCTTATTTCAAATAACAACTTAAAAGACTGTTTGACCAACACAAGAAATGTTAAAAGATTCATGTTAAAAAGATAAAGAAAATAAAAAAAAATAAATGAAAACTACAGACAAAAATTCATTTTCTCCATCAAGACATTCATTTCTGTAGTTTACTGCTACCAGCAAGCAGAAATATTTCTTCTCCCGATGATGGCCATTTTGGCCGAAACTAGTCGAAGAATCTAAATGAAATAATAATAAAAAAAACGAAAGAATATTAATCTACAACCCAGTGTGTGTGAAGATTTTAATTTTTTAATATTTTTTTTATTGTTCTATATATATATATATATATATATATATATATATATATACTAATTTTTAAAATAAATATAGCTAAAACTTCAACTTTCTTCCGAAACTTTAGCTTCGAAAATTTCTATATGAGCCGTATATAAGTCTTTTTAGAAACTAATGGCAAGGGAAATTAATGTTTAGAAATTAGTTATTAGGCCACTGACCTTACAAATTATCTCCCTTAATATGGGAAGAGGAGTGAGAACAATCTACCTTCGTTCATTAAATAAAAGGCTCAGTTATAAATTCTCAGGTTACCAAATGCTACAACTAAGATGAAGATAGTCGACCTTAAATATTAATGCAAAATCCTAGTAATTCTTGATCTTGGAAAATGTAAATTTTCATTCAATATGTACGAGATTTTACACACACACACACACACACACACACACACACACACACACACACACACACACACACACACACACATATATATATATATAAGTGTACATTGTACATTGTCAACATCCAGTAATGACAGTACATTCTTAAACACAAGCATCAGGTTCGACTATTTATATACGCTGATTAGTGATGCATTATAGAAGGATCTATTACATTATTCTAACGGTTGTTGGTTGGTCGGCTATTGAGTGGATATAATTGTGGATCCGAATGCAGTTTTGTGGCTATTTATAGAATTGTTTGTTAATCTTATTATTGATTGCTTTGTTCTTTGTTGTCGATTGGCATTATTTACATTTACATATGCTCTACCCCTGTTATTGGGCACTTTAAGCCTTAATTCAGCATACCTTAAAACTTTATTTTTATCATATATATATATATATATGTGTGTGTGTGTGTGTGTGCGCACGCGCGTGTGTGTATGTATGTGCGTGTGTGTGTATGAATGATGGCCATCCGTACCTATCTCAGTATTCTTGTTTACTAGGGTAGCTATCAAATCCCTGTTGCAGACGCCTACACAGGTACTTTTGTATTTATTCAACACCCACAGAACCCACTGTGATTTATACTGCAACTATACTGGGTGGACATTACTTACAGTTTCTGGGAAAGTGCGTATTATCTGAAGGTGATCAACAGTCTGAACAAGCCCAGTATGTTCAAACCCTCGGTCACGATGACTTGCGACTTCGTGCTAGCACAACCATCCATGGCTCCCAGATAGTTCTGTCTACCCAATTTTATTTCCAAGTATTGGGTCAGGTATGGTTGTCAGATATTTTCCAAAATGTCGCCTCCCAAGGCCGATAACAATCACCTTCCTGATAAATCCACTACAATGTGATTCGAACCCAAGTCATACGGTTGGAAAGCGAACGTTTTGAACACACCAACCACGCACCCGTACGTTTAACTTCGAGCATTATTATAGTGGATACGCCGTATTTGAAATAGACGCCCTATGTGAACGGTGTGTATTACGTTTATCGGTCTGCACATTCAGGAAATCTGAATGAATATGTTCTCCGATAGGGATGGAACCTGCGTCCCCAGATCAAACGGTTGTTTCACCTACATAGGGGGACGCACACACACACACACACACACACACACACACACACACACACACACACACACACACACACACACACATATATATATATATGTGCGTGTGTGTATCTATATACAGTATAAGTGGTGTGGACGCAGACTTTAACACACACACATACGTACATAGGCAGGATGTGTGTGTGTGTGTGTGTGTGTAACGAAAGCACGGCCGCAATTTTCGACGGATTTGCACTAAAATTTACATGCACATGCTCCAAGTTAGCGGGAAGGCCAACACCGACTTTGCATTTCCAAACTCCCATCGATAGTGGAAATAATCGATTTTTTCATGCTTCTACGGCACTTTTCATGTACTTTGCAGCCATTTTGTACTGGCCAAGTGTGAGAGCCAATAGCTGGCTGGCACGAATAGGCAGGAAGATTCTATTGGTCAGCATGAGAGCCAACAGCTGACTGACACGAATGTAATATTAACTAGCATGCTAGCATTCAAAAAAAAAAAAAAATCGATAGCTGCATTCGTCACAAGTGGGAAAAATTTAAATCTGCATGGCACTTTACTCCAATTGGCTCATTCGCTTGTTTAAACTCAACGTTGATTCTGATTCCGCAGAACTGGGTTGGTGTGAAAAGTATTTGTTGTTAACATTCTTTTTTCATTCGGTTTTTTCAGTTACGAGTCCTTTTTTAAAGCTGATCGTTTTGTGTTCATTTTGTTTAGTTCTTTTTTCGTAACAGATTTAATGTTTAGTATAGAACTTAGAAAAAATTCTCAGTGTGAGATAGGCAAGAAGTAAGGCATGTAGCAACATCAGCATGACAAAGGGCACTCCTTTAAAGGCAAGGAAGGGCAAAAATATTTTAAGTCAAGTGATAGCGATTGCTGTATGAGTCGTACGATTTTCGAATCAAACATGGGCAACGCCGGGCTATGCTGCTAGTATATATATATATATATATATATATATATAAATGTGGACGCTAATGTCAACGTACTGTAGCGACAGTCTGTTTCACGCTTGAACGCAATATTTAGTGTTAAAGACTCTGTTCAAGCATTAAACAGACTGTAGCCACTCGGTGTTGACCTTAATGTTCACTATTATATTTACACTAGACCAACCACGTTATTTTTCTTTTAGAAGCAGCTTATGATACAAAATGATGAGACAACAACATTATCAATTTTATTATTAATTACACATTTTTATTTGTATTTAAAGACGGTAAAAGAATGTTTATTGTTCCACTGGCCTTCTCAGTTAACACACTGCGTGAAAATTTGGAGTAATAGCTTAAAACAAGTGTAGTCTTCAAAATAATGTATATGTTTTATCATAATTATTTCTTCTTCGCATTTATTTCAAATCATAAAAGGTAAAAGGCAAAAGCAGCAAACCAGCGTGCATCTATTTATTTATTTACCATCAAGTCATGTGACACATCTAGTCCGTTCACCTAGATGTTTATAAAAATTTCTAATGTAGTGTTGTGAATTGTATGAATATATGTTCTGTTATGCATATTTAAATTTATTTAATGATGTTGTCATAATGTGTTATGAATGTTTATTATTTTTCATATACATAATAGTTGCAATATAATATACAAGTGTTTGTTTATAGATGTGGATTGATATAAGAATGTCTATCAAAAAAAAAATACTGAATTTCCTCTTAAAAATGCCATAAAAACAACAAAAAAATGGCCCCAGTACAAGAAACACTTTGTATAATTTTAATGAAATTTGGCACTGCAATTGGCAGGTGTCTAAGGTACAATATGCTCTTAAATTGGTTGGCATATTATGTATTGTTGAACTGTATCTCGGAAATATTTGCATTTACCG
>CAHIKZ030000792.1:330000-387500 GCA_903632075.3 Acanthosepion pharaonis
TACTTTGCCTTTCGACATAGCCTCGTCTGAGGATCCTCTCTGTCCGGAGGCAGAGAGTTTGACCGGCACAGCTGGAGAGGAATCTCCAACTGCAGACCAACATACAATATTTACTACTGTATTTAAGTGAATGGGGATATACCCATTAACGTCCGTACGTATGCTACAAATATATATATAATTCTAATATATCAACTACAGATCCTAGCAAAAAAATTAAATTAATCATATACTACACTAAATCTAGTATATCCAACTTAATACTTCGCAATGATTCTTTCCCCGGTTAGCGATTTGCAAAAAAACTAACATAGTTTATAAATTCAATGCCCTTTGGGAGAGTGTATCTCCAACGAATTAAATAATATTTATGTTGGTCACCCCACAAACTCGCTTTCACGACGCTTGACACTACATTTTAATGAAAACTCTAACATTTTTAGGCATTTAAAACAACATGCCTGCCCGCACACACAATTCCGTAAAATACTTGTCGAAAACACAGCTATACTTCGACATGAAAACAATAGACAAAAACTAAAAATACTTGAAGCATTATACATCAAACAGTTGAAACCCAACCTAAACAAAATCAATTATGGCATCTCTACAAATATTCTTAAAAATAAAATATTCTTGTAGCGTCTTATATGCGCGTGTTTATCGTTGCTTAGTGATCAACTATGTAAATAATGACAGACTATCATCACTGTCGTGTCCGTATATTGTTTAATATGTTTGTAATTTACATCTTTGATAATGGCTTAAGTAAGCCGAAAGCTTAGATTATATTAAAAAATATGGATCAATATTGTGAATTTCTTTCTTCGTTTAACGATAATGTTATTAAATTTATCAGATGTTACGAAAAAAATTTACATAAAATAAATAGACAACACTTGTCTATATTATTTAATGAAACGTGTATAAATATATATATATATATATATATATATATATATATTTATGAATAAAAATGACAATCGGAAAACTAGTAATTGCTATTTTCCGATTGTCATTTTTATTCATAAATATTGTCTTCTCTGCTGGTTAAATCGGAGAAATTTTCATATATATATATATATATATATATATATATATATATATATATATATATATATACATATCTATTTCTGATATTGAGCACTTTATCACATAAATATTGCACACTTTAAAACTATATTTCTGCATATATATATATATGCTATATCCGGCCCTTGAATGATTTTTGTACGGCCCGGCAACTTAACCAACTGGACACTAATTATCTAATTAATTTGTAGAGTAAGTGGCAGAAAAAGTATCAACTAGTGTTAAATCTTATTATGTGACGCAAATTTTTATGTCAAAATTTCATTCCGAATCCACTTCTGACTTCTACAAGAAACGGAAAATCTAAAAGCCTATTGTATAATACTAAAATTATGATATCAATATTTCTAAGAACTTTTTTTGAAAATGAAATATATTAAAAGTTTAGGTGATGACTACCCGGATGATGTTTTACTCCTGTCAAATGATGTAAACATAAAATGGAAAAAGTGTGTCCATTTTAAATATTTTCATTTGTACCCCCTTACTTCTTTAAATAACGACCAGCTTATTTAAGATTGTTATTGCAATATTTTGTTAAATTTGTTGAGCTCAAATATTTAACGATGCGGTAAGGGAAATTCTACGGAGAGTTTATTGACGTAGAACACGTTGTGAGATTATTCAACCATTAACTTAAAAATTAAGATTTATTAGAAAATTAAAATAGGGAAACCATGAAATTTTTACGAGTCTTTCTAGTCAATATAAATATAATTATAGATATAAAGCCGATCTCATTTTGGTGCTCAGGGTCAACGTTCAAATAATCGTCATAACGGAGAAAATTTGAGATATTCTCTGACTTCATCAGCTCTGGTCCTTTTTATTATGACCGGCTGTGTTTACTTAAAGTCTCCAGATAACAGGAGTGATTTCTCTTCCATAGCTGACAAAATTCTCTGTCTCTTATGGTTTGGTCCAATGCTTCTAGAGATGTCATGTGTGCCATGCTACATTCATCCTATACTTACACCTTTTTAGCACTTGGATCAATTCAGAGGTTTTGCTAGTATTAAATTGGATTATCGTATGAAGTGAAGTCCAATGGAAGCGTAATCGTTGAATGTGTAGTTCGGCCACCAGGCAGCAATGTTGCAGCAATATCAGATGAAGCCACTGCCAAAAGCTATGTTCTTGTGTTGTCGAACTTTGACCAAAACAGCTTTGTAACAAATGTCTTTCCTGTCCCTCCAGGAGCATCTAGGAAGAACATTCCACCTTTGGAGAAGCGGACACTGTGAACAACAGTGTCATAAAGATCTCCTTTGCTTCAGAAGCAACCTTTGCTCATTTTCATAAAAATATGCTGTTATAGTGGAACACACCTGTTGTTAATAGACTCTCCCACCTACAATAAGTAGGAGTAGTAAGAGTCGCTCAGTAGGTCGGTAGCTCAGTCGATGTCGGACGACCGTTAGTCGGATACTAAAGTATCAGCGACCACAACTAGATTTCTCTGCGTCATTACCTATTATATCAAGTTCCTAACGTTTTGTACGTCGAACCTATTTTAGGACCGACTTAGTACAAATACAAGCCTCCACTGTGAAATCACTCCATAACATATGCACACAGGGCATTAATGTCATAGGATGTTTCTCTCAACACTTCTGTGGGTAAGGCACTGGTCTCAGTTCGAGGAGTTTTGAGCAGCCCACATGTCAGTCATTCCTTGAATAGAAACGACATAGTTTTAACGCCCTCTTGTAAACTTCATCACTGAAATCTATTTCCATACCTGGAAATTAGAGTTGGGCTTGGTGCTTAAAATTTTCGGATAAGTTATCCCTATACTTATGCCACGGCGATGCAGGATCACTTAATTCGTATGTTTGCAATAGGACTGCAAAGTGCGACCAAAGATTACCAAGGGATTTTGACAAAATAACCTCAGCCATTGTTGCATCCCACTGGGCATCATCTTCAAGCGAATCACGATTCAAGCATGCTTTTCGGTAGGTCGTACAAGGTAGTCCGTTTACATTTTTAAGATACTGGAAGGATGTTGGACCTCGAATTTCATGAAGAAAGAGACGAAGATAGAAGCATTCATGTTGGCTGGGATGTACAGTGTATACTCTACCTAAGCACTCATCAAACTTAATATCAGGGTGCCCGATACATCTTGACCTATCAATCTACGCACTCATTCCTTTTTGCTTTTCCAGGCGTAATAAGATGGCAATTGGAAGTACGGTGCGGGCAAAAGGATCATTTTGACACAGCTTGAAGAAAGCTGTCAATCTAGTATCATTGGGTGTGTATCATCGTGTGTGTGTGTGTGTGTGTGTGTATGTGTGTGACTTGAGCAGCATTTGCTTCAGTGAAGCAGACACGATGACCGTTTTCAAAATGTACTGCAAGTTACACAATAGCCGGGTGTCTTTAATGTAGTGGAAAGCGAAACATGCACCAAAATGCCTCATTACGACCGATGTATCTGTCCATTTGATACTAGGTTACCTCATCCCGGCTATTTTCCTGCTGCAAGCCAAACGTGGCCACATCTGATCCCTTGTTGACGTACTTGTAAACATACTTGATGAATTTCATCGAGTTGCAGAACTCAACATTAATGTGGGAATTAAATATCTTTAATAGCAAGGGACAATAGACAATAATGTACTATCTACCGGTTGTCAGCCACATGTTGTCCAACCTTTGCTAAACACCCCCATCATCTGGGCTTCTATGCCTGTAAGAAGGGTATTCGTCATTACCAGTTTGTGTTTCCTTAAGAAATCTCTTGGGAAACATTTTTGAGCATACATTATTCTTCAAACATGAGGAGTTGAGGATTAGGCGCCCCACCCCATGTGGCATATCGATGGATTTGGAAATTCTGCTGAGATTAACCTGCTAATTTCATTTGAGTGAATTTTTGTTACCAGCCAAAGCAGAATGTGATAGCACATGTTTTTGCCACTCAATTTTGCCACTTTACGGAGCCAAATGTTTTCTCCTTTTTAATCAGGTTCATGAGCCTCTCCAGCTTCCGGCGAAAAAACTTTGGCAAAGGAGGTCGGGTCTATCTTTCGCCTTTTGGTACAGAAAAACGTTCCTTCCATTTTGGGTTGCATGTAAAGGTTACGGAGAGATCTGACCTACCATAGTGGCGTAGATAGGTCATGTCATCCTGCGTCCTTTCATGCATGTATGCAGGCCCTCCCGTAAAGTTTGACAATAGAATGCAGAGCAGCCCAAGGTGCTACATCATTGTTTATGCCATCTCTAAGATTAATATAATTCTCCGATCACAGTTGATTTTGATTGTTTCTAATGAAGGACAAAATCTCAGACTCCATTTTAGCAACCATATCAACTACATATTGATGAAAGAGAACTCAAGTGATGAAGATGAGTTGCCACGCGTCATAAAACGGCGTGCATAGAATTCCTTACACGATAATTATTTGTTTAACATATCCACCGGATTGCTTGGATTACGATGTTTAATACCAAAATGGTAACCATCTTTCTCCATTAACAAATAGCAGAGGATACTGAAGAGTATCATAAGATCTGTGTGTCTAATTAATTCATCGAAGCGTGTTGTTTTAGAACAATGTCTCTCTTGTTATGTTGGCCACCATGGAGAACCACAGCGTATTTCATCGCTGGAGTGTACATTAAACCGTCCCGGATGTTGTCTAGTCGGTCTCTTGTCCGCATCAATGATTGCATTAAAGTTGTGAGTTCGAGTACTTCCCAAAGCACATTTAATTCTTTTCACATTGCAATTTCTCCAATGTATCATCTCTTCAGACAATATTATCCTTAATCTAAACATATTATTCATAAAAACAATTAAAAGCTTTTCTAATTCAATAATTTTACAATTCAGTAACCGGTCGTTCGATTTTAGGCTGTTTTTATTCTTCTTCTTGTTGATGTATTTTTTTTTTTATGCTTTATCCTTTATTAATTTGTTTTATCTTTTGATCCTTTTTAATTAATTTTTTAATATATCATTTACTGTTCACTAATTTTTCATTATAAAAAGACGTACGCATGGTCACTGTACAAACAAACATACATACATACAGACACAATCTTCCTTATATATATATATATATATATATATATATATATATATATATATATATATATATATGAATTATTCACACAAAACTAATGCAAAGGTTAATGATTTTAAATGGCGAGACATCCATCGCAAACAATTCAAATATTACACAAAAACCTCAGATCCGTTATGAATGAATTGATCCTTGTTCATATAAATTTCTGCCGTATTAGTTGTTATTTTTACACAAGCTTTCGTCTGTTCCTACAGACATCTTCAGGTATATAATAGATGTTGTTCTTGTTTTTTTCTCTTAGTAATAAGAGGACATCGAAAATATATGTGTATTGTATCCGAAATGCTATTGAAAATGAGATATTGGTTTTTGAACGCGCCAAAGCAACGCTAAGTTTGATTTTGAATTTTTTCTTTTTTTAAAATGTTTGCGTTTATACCAAATATGGTAATGAACAAATTATTTTACTGGTAATATATATATATAGCCAATGTTTACATTGGACCAAAGAAAATTTCACGTAAGCATTATACGGACAAGACAGTGATGACAGTCTGTGAATGTTTACATAGATGATTTCTAAGCAACGATAAACACGTGCATATAAGACGCTAGAAGCGAAAATCGCACCGCATCTCATGACGTCATACATCTTTGATAATGGCTTATGTAAGCCGAAAGCTTAGATTGTATTAAAAAATATGGATCAATATTGTGAATTTCTTTCTTCGTTCAATGATAATGTTATTAAATTTATTAGACGTTATGTAAAGAATTTACATAAAATAAATAAACATTTGTCTATATTATTTAATGAAACGTATATGAATATATATATATATATATATATATATATATATATATATATATATATATATATATATATATATGTGTGTGTGTGTGTGTGTGTGTGTGTATGTATGTGTGTGAGTGAGAGAGACACGGACAAAGAAACAAAAGAATATATTTGGGCCGTAAGAATTAATTTAAATAAAATCTAAATAAATCAAATGTTAAGTGTAGGTCGAAATTAATATAATTTATTTAAATTAAGTCATGACTAAGATTTATAAAAAATAAGCAGACACACCCTGTTGTGAATTGTGTATGTATATATATATATATATATATTACTTCAAGTTTTATTAGTCTGGACACGTCCTATTTGAAATAGACGCCTATTTTTATTTTATTAAAACGTCTGTATTACGTCTATCGGTCTGCGCATTCTAGAAATCTTAGTAAAAAAGAAAAAATATGTTCTCCAGCCGGAATCGAACCTGCGTCCTTGGATCTAACGGTGCTTTCCCTTGCAAAGAATTAAAAAATACTATTAAAAAATAAACAGTCCTACCCTGTTGTGATTTTTTCTTTTTTTTTATTCATTCGTTTTCTACGGCTTCTAAATCATTTTAAAGCCAGAAAATAATTTTAAATTGTATGAATTTGGTGTATGGGGAGGAATAATGACTTATGGGTACACATATGGTGGAAGTCTTACTGATAAACCCATATTTGGGGTTGGGAAACGAGGTTGAATCATAACTTTCCCAAGGGTATTTGCGCGTAAGTGAATATAACGAACCCAACTGGAATTAAACTTAGATCTCTGATTAACAAATCCAAGTCAATATCCATTACACCACCTGCACATCCAAGCTTACAGCATCTGGTATTCTCAAGCAGTCACCCATATTGGTATTTGACCAGGCTCGACGTTGTTGTTTGTTTGTATGTATGTATGCATGTATGTATGTATGTGTATATATATATATATATATATATATATATATATATATATATATATATATATATATATATATATATATATATGCACGTATATATAATTCATGGATTTCAGTAGATATCTCTGTTTTTTTAAAACTGTAAATCTACGTTTACCGGCTTGTGCATTCAAGAGAATCTACCTTCCGACACGTATCGAACCTGTTCTCCTGACTTTATTAAGACTCAAATGAACAGGTCGATAGATGCATATTTACACAGTTTAAAAAAAAATAGGAGGTCTGCTCACATGTGTATCCACTAAATACGACGTTATATATATATATATATATATATATATATATATATATATATATATATACACACACACACACACACACACACACACGAACGAGTGGCTGTCAAACATTTCGGTTTGTTTGAATAGAGTGTGATCAGTTTATTTGCCAAGTCAGGGTTTAGAATCTCCGACTGATGCCAAATCGGTCGGGGTTTGGTCCCGGTTTGAAGCGATCGGATATCTAGCTACACTGATGAGCTGTGATACAGCGAAATAGTCTATCTGTGGATGACGGTATATATATATATATATTAAGGAGCGTTTCATCCTTAGGGATTTAATCGGAATAACATTAGGCTTACATTAATGCGACTACACATGAGCACGAACAGGAGAATTTTAAATTAAAATATATGTGAAAAATGTATATAAATATAAATAAATATATATATATGTATAATTATTTATATATTATATGCGCGGTACTTATTAGAAAGCGCTCAATATCAGAGATAGAACTAACATATTTGGTTGGATAGATGTGAGTTTGTGATCCTGGGTTTCACGCTTTAGCGATCGTCTGACGAGGGTCACAAACTCACATCTACCAACCAAAATTAAATATATATATATATATATATATATATATATATATATATATATATATATATATATATATATATATATATTTTTTATATAAGTCCTAATGGACGACCCGCGTAACACGAAACCATATTCCACTTTGTCATACTTCTTTCTCCCCAAATTGTTCTTGATATATATATATATATATATATATATATATATATATATATATATATATATATATATATATATATATATATAGTTATCCTGTAGGTGACACACCCATGGCCGAATCGTCCGAAATCAGAGAGGTTGACGGTCTTATCTTTTATATATATATATATATATATATATATATATATATATATATATATATATAGGAATGCGTTTCATCATCTGATGAATTTTATCAAGGCAAATGAAAGGATTTTATTTAAAATTTAAAAAAATTCAATAACATTATTTACTGATTTCGTTTTTATAGACATGAAATTACGTCACTTAGCATCTTTCATAGTTTACCCAGACTTTTCAATTAACCTGATGAATATTCATGAGCGTCTGTTAAATTTAAGAAAATTGAAAGTGTAACATTTTTACCTTTGTCTATAAATCCTTGTTCAAAATAAAATCCACACATCTGCCTTGAGAAAGTACATCAGAGGACGAAACGTGTTGGCTCAGATAAGTTTTCCTTTTGTCATTATAATATATTGTCGTTTTACAGATATATTTCAGTTAAATCTGAAATTATATATATATATATATATATATATATATATAAATAATATAATATAAAAGGCTCAAACACTAATATTCCATGGTTATAATTTATTACATTGGAATCGTAATTACGATCCAATTCATCAAACCTACAAATTAAAAAGATAATTTGTAGGTCTGATGATGGATTGATCAATATATATATATATATATATATATATATATATTGAAATAGATATAAATATATATATATATATATATATATATATATATATATTGAAATAGATATAAATATATATATATATATATATTGAAATAGATATAAATATATATATATATATATATATATATATATATTGAAGTAGATATAAATATATATATATATATTGAAAAAGATATAAATATATATATATATATATATATATTGAAAAAGATATAAATATATATATATATATATATTAAAATAGATATAAACTGATTTGATCGATGGATAGATCTGTACAGAGGAGGTTTAGCACGAAAAGGAAGGATGAAGTTAGATAGATCGATAATAAGAAACCTATAATGATGCGAAGACAATGAATAGCTCGAAGTGTGGGAGAAGCAATAAGCCAAAAAATCGATACCTATAGATCGAGGCTCTTGCGTGTAAACTGGAATAGACCGATAGGTTGGTATAGTAAACAAATAGACGCATTGATCGATACGATTGGTATGTATATAGACATCAATTTCCTTGTTTTATCAATTTTCGATCAACAAACAGCATTTGTCTTGCCTCTTTCGTCCTCTACTTAGATTAATATTAATCTAAAGCCGCTCACGCCAGCCGCTGTTTTGACACCGGCTCGAGAGCGCTCTGACAACGCCAACAGGTAGGACAAATATCGATTCGTGTCGATGGAAGATCAATCATACACTTCGGTATCTGGTGTCCCTAACGTATGAAATGTTCGTTTCGCGGAAGGCGATTAAGTCACAGGCAATTCGAAGCGATTGGTACGGCAATACAGACCGAGGCGTGTACGGGTGTGTCGTTTCTCCCCATATATTGGCGAGTGTGGCTACACATACATTATTGCGCATGCGCATGCGCATATGAATATGTATATATTTAATATATTATTTTAAAAAGGTCTTGTATAATTTACATGGGACGCTCAGCAACAAATGCGTGAATGTTCGCATGAGAAAGTGTGTGAATATGTGTGTGTGTGTGTGTGTGTGTGTGTGTGTGAGAGAGAGAGAGAGAGAGAGAGAGAGAGATGAAAGCGTGAGTGTGTATATATGGAAACGTGTACATTTGTGATTGTGTGTGATGCATTGTGAAGTATACCTCTGAAAAACTGCTGTTCTGTCCTACAGGTGTGTATATGCGTGTATAATTTTAAATGTATAAACACTGTGTAAATAGCTTTCTTTTATACGTATGTCTAGGTACGTATTTAAAATACATAATAATATAATATATATATATATATATATATATATATATATATATATATATATTTTTAAAGAATTAATAGATTTATTTTTAATCCGACGTTTTTTATTATTTTACACGTCATTAAGTGGATACTTCTTATTTGAAATAAATAAATATATATATATATATATATATATATATATATATATATATATATATATATATGTGTGTGTGTGTAGAGGTGGTATGCGTAACTAGCAGTTGTTTGTTGTGTTTTTTTACGTCGGCAGGCGGTAGGATGAGAACACGGAAGACTGTATTCCGTCAGTATTCCAAGTTGAATATCCATATGCCGTGAAAATCTGCATTATCCTCGCTTTTAGCTGGGCTTGAATATGGGCCACTAGCACCCACTAATTGAGCGACCACCCAGGTTTCTTTTTGAATGTACATGCACACACAGAAACAAACGTACACACAAGAGTCAGTTTAACAATCACACACACACACACACACACACACACACACACACACACACACACACACACACACACACACACATATCTTTCTCTCATACATTTGGCTTTGTAAATATGCACCAACAAACATGCATATACGCACGCAATTGTGTGTGTGTGTGTGTGTGTAAATGTTAAACTGTGTTTTGTGTATACTTTTGTTTGTGTTTGCGCATGCGCGTTCAAAGGATAGTGTAAATAAAATTTCAGTGTAGATTAAATTGTATTCAGCTGATATAATAATCGCTTATATTTTAAAAATCTTATGCAAACAGAAATTGTGGCGGTGCTGAAAAGTTGTCGTCTCGAACCATTTTCTAATATATGACCACTAATAAGCATTTTAATGGGTGGGCGATAAGCTTCTTGGTCGAATCGAGAAAATTTTCAGTACCTCATTGTTGGTATCTTTTTTTTTTACAATCAATCGTCTTTGTATATTTCTTTCTTTCTTTCTTTCTTTCTTTCTTTCTTTCTTTCTTTCTTTCTTTGGTTTTCTTGCTTTTCTTCTTTACCTTTATCCTTCCTTCAGTCTTACTCACTGTCTTTCTTTTTTTTCAGATGACACATATAAAAGGATCGAGCAAACGTGAGAAAGATACACAGAGAGAGAAAGAGGGAGAAATGAGGAGAGAAGGAAAGTGCGAGAAAGAGATAGAAATATAGACAAGAGAGAGAGAGGGGGGGAGAAAAGAGCGCGAAAGAGAGAGAAAGAAAAAAGTAAGAAAGATACACAGAAAGAGCGAGAGAGAAAAGAAAGAGATAGAAAAAAAAAAAAAAGAAAGAAAGGACGAACGATACACCGAAGGAGATACAGAAGAGAGAAAGAAACACAATAAAAGAGAGAGAGAGAGAGAGAGAGAGAGAGAGAGAGAGAGAGAGAGAGAGAGAGAGAGAGAGAGAGGCAGTACGAAAAAGGCACATAACAAAAATGTTAATAGCGAGAGTCACGCGACCAACAGTTGGCAGTTGTACGATCAAGTCCGGGCATAGAACCCGGCAACAACAATGGCGAGTGTCTATCCGATATAATATCTGCCTTTTGGCTGCCGCTTAATTTTTAAGCTATTTCGATCAAGTTCTACCTGACAACCACCACTGTGACTATAGCCACAATATTATTTCTGTATAATACATTTAAGCATTTTGTTTTAAAAACCTGCACACGAATAAAAAAATAGACCGATAATTTAACAAATAATTATTTTACACCATAGACGCTAATAGACGGCAGTAAAATTGATTACTAAATAAATATCTATTGAATAAAACACTATATTCTTGAAACCAAAATAATTGTAGGCGCAGAAAACCGGAGAATTTGTGTCTGTTTCATTCGGATCGATAGAGGAGAATGCATTCATGCTGTGCTCTATATGTGATTGAATCATCTCTATTTTTAGACAAACTAGCCACTATTCTACTATTTAGCTTAGCTATACTGTAAAAAACGATAGCATTTTATTAAGCCCTTACGATTATTAAAGTCTTTAAATATTTTTGTAATCTTACTTATTATAAAACGCAGATTGTGTGTGTGTGTGTCTGTACGTTTATATATTGGATCGGATTTCCTACATTTTTCAACCGATTTCAACAAAACTTCACAGGACTACGTAAAATTACCTTGCGGTGGTTCTGACAGCGCCAAAAATTAGAAAAACACAATTGTTTTTGCACGAAATCAATTTGAAAACTCGATTAAGAGGCATTAATGAAATGGGGACTACTCATATCGAGTTATGCTTATTAATATCGAGTTATCGAGTTATATTTATTATAAAACCCAGGTTGGTTGGTCGTGTGTGCGTGCGTGCGTGCGTGCGTGTGTGTTCGTTTATATATGCGATCGGATTTCCTACATTTTTCAACCGATTTCAACAAAACTTCACTCTTTTTTGGCAGGTAGTGTTTCTTATTGTCTTGCACACTTTTTCCTTTATTTTTAAATTCAGAATCCTTTAAAAATTCCATTTACAAGACGATTGTTTATAATAAAATTCTATTCAATCGGTAGACTCATAACGATTGAAAACAATGTTTTTGTTTGAGTTTGGGTTTGACCATTTCGTAAAAAAAAAATAAATAAATAAAAATAAAACTAATTAAGACATGCGTGTCCGTCAACCTTAAACAATAATCTTTGTCAATTTTATTTTTCAGTCTTTATGATGGTCGATACTTGATCTATTTCTTACTGTTACATCCCCAGGCAACGCCGGGCTCTACTGATAGTTATTATTATTACTATAATTAGAAACATCGAATAACCTACTTAAAGAGCTTATGTGGATGGATGATAGAAGAGGGACTACGGTACAGTAGGAGGCGAAAAAATGCTTAGAGCTACAAAGGATAAGAAGTTGTGGAGAGCCATGATCAACCTACCTAACGAGCTTAGGTAAGTGAATAACAGAAGAGGGTTTAAGAGGGATAGTAAAGGGATAAACATTGCTTAGAGCTAGAAAGTATAGGAAGTTGTGGAGAGACATGATCAACTTACCTAACGAGCTTAGGTAAGTGGATGACAGAAGAGTGCCTGGGAGAGACAGTGAATGCATAAATGTTACTTAGTGTTAGAAACGATAGGAAGTTGTGAAGAGCCATGGTCAGTCTACCCAACGAGCTTAGGTAAGTGGATGACAGAAAAGGAACTAGGGTGGGGGGGCAGTAAAGGAAGAAAAATTGCTTAGAGCTAGAAAGGATAGGAAGTTGTGGAGAGCCATGACAACCTTACCTAAGGAGCTTAGGTAAGTGGTGACAGCAGAGGGACTAGAAGGGATAGTCAAATTATAAACATTGTATAGACTTACAAAGATAGGAAGTTGTGGAGAGCCGTGATCAATCTACCTAATGAGCTTAGGTAAGTGGATAGCAGAAGATGGACTGGGAGGGATAGCAAAGGGATAAACATAGCTGTGAACTAATGAAGTATAGTAGTGGAGAGCCATGATCGATCTTGTCTTGAAGGGTCACAAGAAGTTTATTGTTGTACTCTGCAGCGAATGTTGGACGATTTCCTCAAAGATGAAGAAGAGACTCGAGGCGGTGGAGATGTGCTTCTACAGAAGGATGCTGAGGATATGTGGGCAACGATGCGGTCTTAGGTTACAAACAAGGAGAAGGCTTATACTTAACATCAGGAAGAGACAGCTGAAGTTTCTGGGAAACATAATGAGGAAGGAGGGCCTGGAGAACCTGATACTCACGGGTCAAATAGAAGGAAAGAGAGGCAAGGGAAAGCAGCACGTGACATATCTGATGAGCTTGAGCAGGTGGATGACAGAACGTGGTCTGGGGAGGAAGCAGAGGGATATTCCAACCACCTGAAGAAGGCCGGGGCGTACAACGGCCGAAACGTTATAATAAATATGGTGACAAAGATGAGGACAATAGTCCGAATAATGTAAATAATGTACATAATACCTCATCTCAGAAATATAGACACAGACACACACACACACACACACACACACACACACATATATATATATATATATATATATTACAAAGAGTTAATCATGCCTTGAATCAATTAGCAATATTCATGCAATTATTGGCGAAATCCCTTCGTTAGTAGACATAATTATAAGCATTATACTATTAATAATTCCCTGAATGAATAGATCTTTATGTATAAAATGGATATGGTGTATTTTTTTTAATTCAGCTGGTACTTTGAAATGCTTCACGCATTCATCTTCGGGCTGTATTTTTTTCCTTTAGAATCAAAACTGGAAGACGAAATAAATGGCGTTTTTCCGACCGAAAGATGTTTTTAAGAATGAGCTATTTATTAACGGTTATGTAGTGTTGGAGCGTACAGGTCGCAACGTTAAAGTTCAAATATTTCAAGAGAGAATTTTTATGAATTTTGTAATTTGGTAAATCCACGAATTTTTTTATAAGTGTTTTTTCAGTTAATATGACATGAACTAAGTAGAGTGATATGTCTTAGTAGTTTTTTTCTCGGGAATTCTTTACTGCGGATCAATTGTTTTTCATGAACATAATAAAATAGGCAGCATATATATAATATATAATATATATCTGCAATTTTTTATATATATTATTTATATATTATAAATGCGCGGTACTTATTGGAAAGCGCTCAATATCAGAGATAGAGTGACGTTCCGACGACAATTTTTCCTCCCACTTCCATAAAAACACCGATATACGCAACCATAGATAAATCCAAAATTTAAAAATTAATCAGTTTGTTTGACGACTTCAAATAGCGTGAAAGCCAAGGTCACAAACTCACATCAATCCAACTAAATATACCCCCCACATCTCCGAAAATTCTCTCTGTTAAGGTTTCATCTCCCTCCTCCTCATACTTACACTTTCTCTAAATTCTGTTTTGATTTCCGGAGTTGTTTTTGTCTGTTTTCAGTTTGAATTTGTAGGTCTGATGATTTGGAACGTATTTACGATTCCAATGGAATAAATTATGACCATGGAATATTAGTGTTTAAGCCTTTTGATTATATCCTTACTCTGTCCTAGACATTGAGTTCTACCTGGATCCTTCCTCTTGGAATTTTTTTTTTTTTTTTTTTTCTGAAAATATACATGTATGGAAATTTTTTATATATATTTTGCATATGTATGTATATTTCCACTAATATTATATATATATATATATATATATATATATATATATATATATATATATATATATATTGTATGCCAGATAATTGAGAATAAATTATATAAAGCAAAAGATATTCAATAAACAGTATAATTTACAAGGATGTAGAAGTAAGAAGAAGTTTTTGGCTCGTGAAATTCCGGCTTTGTCACTGGCATTCGTTTTCGCACAAATATATTTGGGAATGACATTATTTCCCATTTTGCCCTCCTTCCGCGGATATAGATTAAATAGTAAAGTAGACCACGCCCTCTAGCCTTGGGTGACAACCAATCTAGGAGAATGACTCCTGAGTCACAAACCGTGCAAAAGACTTCACTAACACTCCCAAAATATCATGGCAATTCACAGATAATTAAGAAAAAGAAAGAAGTGGAGAGCCATGTCTTAAAAAAAATTAATGGACATAAAATGGGGGATCGATCTTTTTTTTTAATTGTCATCAACTAATAGACGGATCCCTATAGAATTACTATGCCTAGTATGTTTAATTTACATTCGAACTAATGTCTTTGGAAAAGGCACAAATCCATTTCTTCTCACCAGCTATGAGTTAAATAGCAGGGTAGACTGACTTCTCTAGCCTTGAGTGGTAACCAAAAGAAAGGTTAATCTGAATTGAAAACCATGGGGAACGTAATGGGAAACCACTACATTATCTTTCCAAAGAATTCATGATAATTGACAGATAATAAAGAAATGCTAAAATGATTCTTTTACTAATTAATATATATATATATATATATATATATATATATATATATATATATATATATATATATATTTTAAAAAAACACATTGTTATTTTAATATCAAATGTAATTCGTATAAAAATTAAAAGTTACAATGTAATGCTGAGTTAAACAATGTAAACAATTTCATTAAAAATCTTTACTATCCATTGCTGAGCAAAATAAAAATTCTAATGAAAAATCCTCTTATAAAATGATTGTTTATGATCTTTTATCATTGACTGAAACATCGTATTCGATAGATAGTATTTTGACAACTGATAATAGTATATGATCTCTCATATTTATGCATTCAATATTTACTTAAAACATAATTTCACTCTTTTTGGTAAAGAAATAAAAGCAGATTAAAATACCTCGTCTCAGAAATATAGACAGATATTAATTAATTTTACTATTTAAACATTAACAGCGCTGTTGACTTATGTACTCTCTAAATGTAACGTTTATAGTGATAGATAGATAGATAGATAGATAGATAGGAAGTGACAGATAGATAGATATGGAACAAACAGATATATATATATATATATTAAAGACATTTTATTTATGTTTAACGTTGTTATTTTATAGATACAAGTATTTAAGCAAATGCTCTGTTTATGATAAACATAAATAAAAATAACATTTAATAAATAAATTGTCCAGGGAAATTTTCATAGAAAATTTCGTTAACATATTCGACGTCATTTGGAACCGTCGATACGCCAGAGCAGCCTTGAATGTTTAACGAGACCATGGAAGATTATAGTTTATAAACAATTTACTGTTTATAAACTATAATCTTCCATGCAATCTCGTACATTCATTGCTCTGGCGTATCGAATGTAAACAAATGACGTCATATGACGGTTCCGTATAGGATGAGGGAATCCTGTCCGAACGAATATTTTATTGAAAATTTTGACATTCAGGCCGGTAAATGTTATTTTACTGTTTATCATAAACAGAGCATTTGCTTAAATACTTGTATCTATAAAATAACAACGTTAAACATAAATAAAAATGTCTTTAATAAATAAATTGTCGGACCTCGTCCATTTCTTAACATATATATATATATATATATATATATATATTGAACAGACTGAGACTATATGTGCATTGCAGGTGTACATATAATCTCTTAATATCTACCGGCCCAGAGGCCGAAAGTCTTATTAATAAAAATATTGAGAAACACATTACCGTTAATAAAACTTTTGTGTTATAGGCCGGTAGATATCAATATCACTGTTATAACAACAAAATGGCTGTTGACTTACACATGTGTACCCACTAAATATAAAGCTTATAGTGGTGACAGACAGACAGACAGACAGACAGATAGATAGATAGATAGATGTGAACAGTCTAAGGAAGAAAGATGAAATAAAGAAATGAGTGGACGAAGATAGATGGATAGAGAGACTTAGAGACCAAAGAAAAATGAAATATCTGAATTCATCTTAAAGATTAAAAAAAAAAAGAAATCAAAATTAAAACCATAACTTGACTCAGTTTACAACTGCCGGGTGCTTTATGCTCTTCCCGCTGAAATGCCAGATCACACCCCCCGCCACCAAAAAAAAAAAGAAAAAAAGAATTCTAAATGCTCTTTCCCTGTGTAGCATGCGGTCTATGTATGTAATCAGCAGTTTAACGTGAAAATAATCGCGAAAAAGGGAGAAAAAAAATAAATAAATGAGAAAACAAACAGAACATTGAATCTCGCAATTGGCGAACACACTTTTCGTAAGCAGAGAAGCAAATGGTTAAAAAATATCAGCAGACTAGCGGCATCAGATCATTCCGCGCCGCCTAGATCTCTCTCTCCAGGGAGCGATTGTTATATTTCGCTCAAATAAGCGGACGATGAAGGCGACGCAGGGGCCGACACTGTCCTGTCTTCTGCTACACTGTTAATGGCGTCGCGAAAAATTGAAATACCTTTATTTTTTAGGGGCAATTTGTTTTTATTATCTTGTATTCTGAGCAACGGCTTCAATTAAAACGTGCTTCATGAAGGAGGCACGGTGGAGTATTAGATAACGACTCGGACCTGACGTGTTTGTGCGAATAGATAGCGGAAAGGCGTGTGGGATGGATGGTAAAAAGACAAAAGTTATTGAGAGCTACAATGGATAGGAGAGCCGAGTTCGAATTCCGGTAGAATCCATTACATTCACTTATGTGCTAATACCCTTGGGAAAAGTATTTATCCTCTTCTTCTCCCCCAGCCCCAGCTATGGTTAAATAGCAGGGCAGACCGGGTTTTATAGCCTTGGATGGCAACTGGTCTACCGCAAAAATAAATGGCAAGCTACTGCGGGAAAAAAAAATCTGCCCCGTATCGAAAGATATATGATCGCCTAAGTATGTATCATGCATGGCACATAACTTCTCATGAATCTTCCTCCACCATTTTTTTTGGTATCATTATGTAAATCTTTAATTTAAAAAAGGAATTTTGATCTTTTTAATATCTGCCAATTGCTGGGCATTGTCACCATTTCTTTTTTTTTCTTTCCCTCTCTTTGTGTTCATATCTTTTTTCTCTCGTCTTTCTTACTATATAATACAAGCATATTTATATATTTTTGCTTGTCGTGTTTTTAGCTTCTGAACTGTTTAGTAATATCAATCCTCTGATATGGCAATGAATGCTGGACAATCTCCTCTCAGATGAAAAGAGGACTAGAGGCAACAGAAATTTGGTTCTACAGAAGGATACTGAGCCTACCATGGATAGAGTGCGTAAACAACGAAGAAATCTTAAGAAACATGGAATCAAAAAGCACACATACTCGGATTAAGAAAAAGACAGATGTAATATTGGACAAATAATGCGGGAGGAGGGCTTGGAGAATTTGAGACTCACAGAGTATATTGAAGATAAAAGGAACAAGGGTGAGGCAGCGGGCCAAGTATCCGACGAGGTTGCGTGAACGGATGGTGGAATCTGGGTTAAGAGGTTTGGCAAAGGGACAAACAGCTACAAATGATAGAAGATTGTAGAGAGCCATGAGCACCAACGTCCTGAAGGAATGGTACAACGAAGAAAAATAATGCCTCCAGTTATAATATCTTGGACGCATAATGAGGAAGGAAGGTTTAGAGAATTTGACACTCACACGGTATATTGAAGGCAAAAGGAACAGGTGGAGGCAGAGGGTCACCGACCTGACGTGCTTGTGTGAATGGATAGCGGAAAGGAGTGTGAGATGGATGGTAAAAAGACAAAAGTTATTAAGAGCTAGAATGGATAAGAAGTTGTGGTGAGCCGTGATCACCCACGTGCTGAAGAGACACGGCACGTAGAAGTAGAATGCCTTCAGTGCAATAGCAGATCACAAAAAAAAAAAAAAAATCGAAAAAATGGATCGGTGGTGTTAACAGCCAGAAACGGAAATTGGAAAACATTTGTAAAATGTTTTAAATCACTCTCTATCTTCTTCTTCTTCTTCTTCTTCTTCTTCTTCTTCTTCTTCATTCTCTTCTTCTTCTTCTTCTTCACTATCTTCTTTCTCTTCTTCTTCACTATCTTCTTTCTCTTCTTTTTCTTCTTCACTATCTTCTTTCTCTTCTTCTTCTTCACTATCTTCTTTCCCTTCTTCTTCTTCTTCTTCTTCTTCACTATCTTCTTCTTCTTCTTCTTCACTATCTTCTTTCTCTTCTTCTTCTTCATTATCTTCTTTCTCTTCTTCTTTTTCTTCTTCTTCTTCACTATCTTCTTTCTCTTCTTCTTCTTCACTATCTTCTTTCTCTTCTTCTTCTTCACTATCTTCTTTCCCTTCTTCTTCTTCTTCTTCTTCTTCTTCTTCTTCACTATCTTCTTTCCCTTCTTCTTCTTCTTCTTCTTCTTCACTATCTTCTTCTTCTTCTTCTTCACTATCTTCTTTCTCTTCTTCTTCTTCATTATCTTCTTTCTCTTCTTCTTTTTCTTCTTCTTCTTCACTATCTTCTTTCTCTTCTTCTTCTTCACTATCTTCTTTCTCTTCTTCTTCTTCTTCTTCACTATCTTTTTTCTCTTCTTCTTCACTATCTTCTTTCTCTTCTTCTTCTTCTTCACTATCTTCTTCTTCTTCTTCTTCACTATCCTCTTTCTCTTCTTCTTCTTCATTATCTTCTTTCTCTTCTTCTTTTTCTTCTTCTTCTTCACTATCTTCTTTCTCTTCTTCTTCTTCACAATCTTCTTCTTTTTCTTCTTCTTCTTCACTATCTTCTTTCTCTTCTTCTTCTTCACTATATTCTTTCTCCTCTTCTTTTTCCATGCTTCGTGCCCCTTCATGATCTGAGCAGTTATAGCTCTCTACAACTTCCTATTCATTGCAGATCTAAGTAATGTTTGTCCGCTCTAAGGCCCTATTCTCCCATTCATTTACAATAGTTCGTTAGGTTGGTCAATATATTTTAGACAGTGTAATGTTTTCTTTTTGCTCCTCTTTTTTTAAAATCATTTCACCCAAACATGGCTATAAAGCCACTAAGACGCAAGAGGGGAGATTACCGTGTGTGAGAGAATATAAGAAAAAGAAAACATTACTAAGGAGAGGGAACAATGAAAGAACAGAAATTAAGAAGCATTTAAATTTTTTTTATCTTAGGTTTTTGCCCCGTAAGAGTCAAATTCTCCACAAACTAATTTCTTCATTATGCACCCTAGAAATTTCAATTGTCTATTTCAGATTCTAAGTAGAGGCGTCTTTTTAATTCCATTTTCCTTAAAACTTCCTCGTTGCTTACATGTTCTGTCCTTGGTATTCTCAGCATCCTTCTGTAGAACCATATATCTGTTGCTTCAAGTCTCTTCGTCATCTATAAGGACATTGTTCAGCTTATGTTTTCTTATTGCTTAGATGTTCTGTCTTTGGCATTCTCAGCATCATATATGCAAACGTAAAATCCACAGTTTATTTCGGGTCCCCCCCCTATCAGGTCTTCCTCACAGATGAACTCGACCGATGAACTGTAAATGCGATGAATGACAATCACAGAAGTCGTGTTTTAAATAGATTATTAAATATTTATTTACAAAAATACATTAATATGATAGTTGTGACAAAACGCATCGTGTAGTCCTTCTTCTTCTTCTTCTTCTTCTATTTATTTCTGGTGTGTACACATTTCTTTCCGAGTCCCGCCCAGAGACCTAAGGTTAGAAATGGCACCATGACATTTTCCACTGACCAATTAAAAAAAAAACAACCAAAAAAAAAACACAAACATATTTTACATATATAAAGCCCTTCATAAAGTCTGGGCTGTACTCGTGAGAACAATTTTTTGTATTTCTTTAAGGCATGGGCTTCCAGGAATCCCTTCAATTAGTCTACTGGAATCATTTCCAACCAATCCGAGGGCTCCAACTACAACAGGGATTGTTGATGTTCCCATGTGCCACATTTTTGAGATTTCGATTTCAACGTCCTTGTATTTTTTGAAGATCTTCAAAGATACATTTCAGTCTGCAAGGACTACCATATCAATAAGGAGGCACTTTTTAAGTTTGCGGCCTTTATTAATAATGTCTGGGCGGTTAGCTTTGACTGTTCTGTCTCTGTGTATTGTGTAGTCCCATAAAATTGTAACAGGTCCTATCTCCATAACCGGGTCTGGGTTATTATTATTATTATACTTATTATCATCATCATTCGATTTCTGCTATGGACACACTACCTACCAAGTCTGCGGAAAGACCTAAGGCAGGTCGTGGTGTGTTGTTATGGCCACATTTCATGTTAATTTTTTTTTTTTTTTTTTTTTTTTTTTTTTATCTCCGATGAAGTTGCTAGCGTTACATAGACAAAGTTCTCCTTAGTGTGTGCTGTACTTAATAAGACAATTTTCTGTATGTCTCTTAAGCTGGGGTTTCCAGGATTCTTTCAATGTGTTGTTTTGTTCCATTTTTATAATTCCAAGTGCACCTATTACCACTGGTATTATTCTTGTTTTCAATTTCCACATTTTTTCTATTTCAATTTCCAGGTCTTTGTATTTTGATAGTTTTTCAAATTCCTTGGTTGCTATGTTACAATCCGCTGGACAAGCCATATCAATTAGTAGGCAAGTTTTTTCTTTCTGGTTTTTGACAATAATGTCCGGCCTATTTGCTTCAATTTTTCTGTCTGTGTGGATGGTATAATCCCATAGAATGGTGACATCTTCTATTTCTGTAACCGGCGCTGGCCGATGTTCATACCAGTGTTTGCTTACACATTTTCCAAAGTGTTTGCACATTGTCCAGTGTAAGTATTGCCCACCTCTATCGTGACGATTTTTATATTCATTTGGGGCAAGTATAGAACATCCTGAGATTAGATGGTCTATTGTTTCTTGGTATTTGTCACAGAACCTGCATTTTGGATCCACATTATTATGTATGATATTTGCCTGAAAATTCCTAGTGAAAAGACTCTGGTCTTGCGCTGCAAGAATAAAGCCTTCAGTTTCAGACTTTAATCCAGATGCTCGTAACCATCGATGAGTATTAACTTTATCAACATTGGGTTTATTTGCACGTTCTGGATATTGGCCATGCAGAGGTTTGTCTTGCCAGCGTTGTTTCATCTGTTCAAGGGCTTTATCCTTGGCTTTTTTTTTCATATCTTTTTGCTGCAATAGTTGGTTCTTGGCTTCTGTTTTGATTTACTACAGAATCTACTAAATGTAAATGTTGTTTGTATTTACTGCCTTCTTTTATTATTGAATATTTTTTCTTTCTGTTTTCATGTTGTTTCACTAATTTTATCATCCAGTCATTTGTTGTTTCCATGTAAGTTAGTAAGCCAATAGTTGTTGTCTTGTATGACAATTCTAGCTGAATAAGACCTCTTCCACCTTCTTTACGGGGTATGTATAGACGGTCTACATCAGCCTTTGGATGATGCATCTTATACTTAGAAAGAAGCTTTCTTGTTTTAGAATCCATTTGTCTGATGTCATTTAGAGTCCAGTTCAAGATGTTGAAACTATATTGGACCACTGGGATGGCAAGGTTATTAATGGCCATAATTCTGTTCTGAGAATTCAATTCAGTTTTTAATACCAGTCGTACCCTTCTATAGTACTCTTTACGCACTATTTCTTTTCATTTTCTTATGGTGAATTCCTTCACTCTCATTTACACCTAGGTACTTATAAGCTTCTCCTTGTTCTAAATCTTTTATTGTTACAGCAGGGTCTAAACTAATAGAGGAAGTTTGTTGTAGCGATCCTCGTAAACTGTAGCTTTAGCACATTTATCCAAATTGAATTTCATTCCAATGTCTTCACTGAAGCATTTTACAGTTTGCAGAAGACCTTCCAGCTCATTGTCATTCCTAGCATACAATTTTAAGTCATCCATGTAAAATAGATGGTTTATTTTCTTTTGAGCTATTTTGTAACCGCATTCTGTCTTGTTGTTGGCTGGTTAATGCTATAAGTGATATGCAAAATAATAAAGGAGACAAAGAGTCACCTTGAAATATTCCTCTATTGATGTTTATTTCGCCAGACTTATAGGTTCCATTTTTATGATTGAGGTAAAGTGTAGTTTTCCATATCGACATACATTGTTTGATGAAATTGATGATAACGGGTGAAACCTTGTACATACTTAAAGACTTTAAGATCCAGGAATGTGGTACACTATCGAATGCTTTACGATAATCTATCCAGGCAATACTAAGATTTTTTTTTCCACGGAAGCAGTTTTCCAGGATCATCCTATTAATAAGTAATTGGTCTTTACATCCGTAGCAGCCTCGTTTGCACCCTTTTTGTTCAAGTGGTAGTATGTCATTTCTTTCCAAGAAGAAATATGTCTGTTTTATTAATAATGTCTGGGCGGTTAGCTTTGACTGTTCTGTCTCTGTGTATTGTGTAGTCCCATAAAATTGTAACAGGTCCTATCTCCATAACCGGGTCTGGGTTATTATTATTATTATTATTATTATTATTATTATTATTATTATTATTATTATTATTATTATTCTATCAGTGAATGTAAGGTTGGTGCGGTTTTAGGCATAACCAGAAACTTGCTTAGATCTACGCCTCCACGTGCTTTCCTACAGCACGATTGGTTGACTCATTCATTTTACGGCTTATCAACCCTTTGCCTGTTATTTAAAGCCAGAAAATATTTTTTAGATTATAATATTTTTTTGGTGGGGAGGAGGACATAATAATGGTTTAGTGGTACAAGTCTTACTGTTTAACCCATAGCCGGAGGAGAATATTGATACCTTTCCCAATGGTATTTGCGCGTAAGTAAATATAACGAACCCAACTGGAATTGGAACTCTGCTCTCCGATTAACACTTCCGAGTCATTATCCGTTACATCATCCACACATACAGCACCTGGTACTCACAAGTGGTTACCCAACTAGTTACTGATCAGGCTCGACGTTGCTTAACTTCGCTAATCGTACTGGAACCATGAATCCACTTCTTCTCCCCTAGCTATGGGTTAAGTAGTAATACTTGTATCGCTAAACTATTATTATCTCCAAAAATAAAATAAAATTGTGTACAAAAAACATTTAGATTTCGGTATTAAATAACCCGTAGAGGTATTGATGTGACGCTAAACAAAAACAACCTATCTAGGGTATTGTCCAGGCTCGATGTTGCTTAACTTCAGTTATCGTACGGGAAGCGCTGTTTCAAAATGATGTGCCCGTAAGCCCTCACAGTACACGTATTAAACTTATTAAAATATATCTTCTAGTAGTACTATTTTATGTTCATAATCTCTCATTGAAATCTTTAATAGATTATTAAACATATATTCACTTTGTCGCGGAGTATTTTATTGGTATTGAAATGCTAAAGGACAATTTTTTAGTTTTTTAATGTGTCAAAAGGTTGTCTTCTTCTTGTATTATTATATATTATTATTATTATTATTATTATTATTTCTCAATAAAAACCGTAAATCTTAATTAAAGAGTGTTTACCTATAGTCTGGGGTCATGTACTTGAAAAGATTAAATCTGTACTATTCGCTATGAAACCTAGACTTTTTGAATTTAAGCGCAGTACTAGACTGGTGTCGAGAATTTACAGTTGTAACTGTAAGTTCTATGCTAACAGCTTCTTTTCACGCACTTCTTGCTTGTGGAACTCCCTTTCCGGGTCCATGTTTTCTCCAACTTTAATCTGCAAAAATTTAAATGCAATGCCAATCGCTATCTACTGTCCTCCTGATTACTCTTTCCTCTTCGCGTTCATTATGTTTCTGTTCCTAATTCTTCCACACCCTGTAACTCCTTGTGTCTTGGCGGATTTACTGCCTTGCATGGGGGTGATAGCAATAAAAAATTCTAAAGAAAAATGATTGTCTAGCACGACACAGTGAACCAACTATCCTAGCAGCAGATCTAGCAATTGATTCAATATAATCTTTCCATCTCATGTCAGGGAAAAACATTAACCCATGAAGGTGAAATGAGTGACTCTCCTTGAGGTTAGCATCAGCCATGCTGATGGAAGTCAAAAAGGATTCTCTTAGACGATTAAAAGAGAGCAGTTTTATTTTTGAGGCGCTAAAATGAACATGTCATTCTTTGCTCCAGTTAACAACACAGGTCATTTTTGTAGGTCATTTTTGAAAGAATTTTATTACCATTCCTTAAGAATTGACTTGTCTCACCCTATATACGAGTTTCGTACAACTATTCTGTAAAATTCCGAATTACAAAAAGTGAAAGACTTTTTAATAAAAGATGATTTACCTTTATTTGCTAAGCCTTATTTTGTCAAATTAAGATTCGTTGCATGACCAAAACTACTTACGGCAGTGGGAAAGTGACTCAAGTCAAGATGCCAGATCAGGATGATAACATTGCTGATTCTACTTTGAATTCTATCTAGAATTTCTGAATACATAGCAGAAGCACCAGACCAGATGTAACAGTAATATTCAATGCATGGACAAATGATAGATTTATAAATGTGTAAGATCGATTCTGGCAAGAAAAATTGTCTAGCATGATAGTGAACCAACTTTTCTAGCAGCAGATCTAGCAATTGATTCAATATAATATTTCCACTTCATGTCAATGAAAACCGTTAACCCACGAACGTGAAAGGAGTCACTCTCAAATTTGATCTCTGCATTTAAATATTGCATTTATATTTAAGCTTACCTTTTAAAGGTTCAACAACAATTCTTCCGCCGCCACTTAATTTAAAGACAATTTGATGTACGTAGGTCCTTACTTCCAGTACAAACAATTATTTCTATTTAATGGGTGACTTTCGCTGGATTTCGCAATTAATTTCTATTATTCACAAATTTATTTCCAATTTATAAAGATTGTTATCGTACAAAAAAATTCGTCGGAAAAAATCACGTACAAAAATCGTAGTAATAAAAGCAAGAAGAGAAAATGTATGGTTTTCAGCAAAAGAAACAATTCAACACGCGAATTAGCAATTAGAGATACCAAAATCAAACAAGTACAAACAATTTAAGTATCAATAAAGTATTTAAGGAGAGGACGAAAAAAATGAAACACCGATATCCGAAGGCGAATTTGGATAGTGTTATACCGGAACATATCTATTCTATTATTAATAAACTCTTCCACACATAATAAGTAGTAGTAGTCGCCAGGGAGCTCAGTGGAGTTAGTGAGTCAGTCGATGTCGGACATTAAAGTATCAACCACCACTGCGTCATTAACTATTATAACAAGTTCCTAACGTTTTGTACGTCGAACCTTTTTAGGACCGACTTAGTGAAATACAAGCCTCCACTGTGAAAACTACTCTACAACACATTGGCGACGAGGAAATTTTTTCGTTCACTCTACAACAGATAGCGAAAAATGCCTTCCAAAGATTAATTAAACTATTAAGAAACAGGATAATTTCGTTAGAAACAAAACAAAAAAATAAATAAATAAATAAATAAAAATAAAAGAAAAAAAGAAAAGAAAAGAATACTGAACTAATATGTAATATATATCCGTCTATATAGCAGAGAATGCTGGATAATCCCCATCAGAAAAGAAGAGGAGACTTGGAACAACAGAAATGTTATTTTACAGAAGGGTGCGGAGAACACTAAAGACTGAACGTGTCAGTAACGACGAAGTTTTAGAGAACATGAAAAAAAAAATCAACAACATTTATATGGCTCGTAATGAGGAAAGAAGGCTTAGAAAATTTGACACTCACAAGATATATTGAAAGCAACAGAAGAGAGAGAGAGAGAGAGAGAGGAAAGCAGCACATAACATACAAAACGTGCTTGGGTAAATGGTTGGCAGAAAAAGGATTAGGAGAGATAGCAAAAAAGCAACAAAGGACGGGAAATTGTGATCGGCCATGTCTTGAAGAGACACAGTACATAGAGGATACAATGGGTAAATTGTCGTCTAAATTACGCAAAAATGAAAATAACATTTTAACAGATATATTTACCAAAATTACACAAATCCTGAGAGTAAATTTATTCAATAAAATCGCCATTGGCTTCACCACAATCTGCAGACGACTTCGGAATCGGATTGATATACTTATATTTAGTTGGATTGATGTGACACACCAGTCCAACTAAATATGCGAGCTCTATCACTGATATTGAGCTTTTTCCCCTAAGTACCGCGCATATATGATATATAAATAATATATATAAAAAAATATATATATATATATATATATATATATATATATATATATATATATAAATTATATATATATATATATATATATATATATATATATATATATATATATATATATATATATATATATATATATATATATATATATATATATATATATATATATATATATAAATTATATATATATATATATATATATATATAAATTATATATATATATATATATATATATATATAAATTATATATATATATATATATATATATATATATATATAAATATATATATATATATATATATATATATATATAAATTGCATATATATATATATATATATATATATATACATACATACATACACACACACACGCATACAGTGGCATTCCATATCACGTGACGTCCGCGTCTCGCGACGGACGCTACTTGTAAACAAACAGTAATTTTAATTTATTTGTAACAAACAGTTATTTCTGAAGAAAGATTGAGGTCAGTCAGAAATATCAAATATATATATATAAATAAATAAATACTTTCATAAAAAACATTCTTATTTTTTAATTTTCAACCTTTTCTATATATATATATATATATATATATATATATATATATATATAAAGTGGATTCTGAAGTCAACACCAAGCGGCAACAATCTGTTTCTGAACGCAACCTTCAGTATGTTTCGTGCTTCAAAGCAAGCTTCAGGCCTGAAGATTGCATTTCAGACTGTCGCCGCTAGGTGTTGTCCTCGGTGTTCACTTTTATATTTCACATTTACATACGCTCTGTCTCTGATATTGAGCAATTTTACCCATATAATGTAAAGTCACCACCACTTTCAAAGCCATTCTTTCATTTATGAATGAGGGTATGTGCCCCTCAGTGTCTATTTTTTGAACCAAATAGACAGACGTCTGCCGTTGCTAAGTAAGGTACTGATGAAGAAACGGAAAATGCTGTAAGAAATTCACTGCATCAGCTGAGTTTTACGGAGTTCGTAGGTGGGGCATTGCCATTGAAAGAATTGATGAATGTGTTGAGAAGTGGGGGTGCGAACCTGCGGTGTATAGCTATATCTTGCTATATTATATGCTTGATCTTGTTCCATGTTTCATATGTAACGAAACAAATTGCGTTCATTTTTGACGCAACCTCGTATAAAACATTTAATTGTGTATTATTTTCCTTTTTTATTCTTTTTTTTTTATTAAGCTTCATGATGATTCAAAATTATCATGCGAAGCATTTAACTCCAGAAAAATGTAATAAAACCTGTTATCTACATGGCAGTATTTTATTTTGTCATTACCAAAGTCAATTATATATTTAAAAAAATTTACAAATGAACATTAAACATGTTATTATTGGATAAATGACAAAGTTCGTGCCAGATTAGAAAATTGAAAACATAATCTTACAAAGTCACAATCTCGACGTAATAAATGCTAGTCTGATTAGAAGAGAAAAGAATTCACTAAGAAAATATATTGGAAGGACACTGATCTCACAATACTGTACAGTCAACCTCAGACCGAATTCATACGCAGTATATTAGTATATATGTATATATATATATTAGATGGTTGACAAAATTCGTGCCCGAAATAGTAGAAACAAAATTTTATATACTCACAATCTCGACCTAATAAATGCTCGTGTGATTAGAAGAAAAAAAGAATTCACTAAGAAGAAAATATATTGAAAGTGAACTGATCTCACAATTCTCTACGGTCAACCTCTGACCGGACTCATACGCAATACAATAGTACAGAGCAACCTCGGTTTTCAAATGTCTCACATGTCGAACAAATCGATTTTCAAACAGAAAATTTGTGATGAAAATGCCTCGTTTATCGAACAAAATTTCGGTTCTTGATCAACATTACCGAACCGATCCGAGCCGAACCGAGTTAACTCGAGTTAACCCGAACGGAATCATTTTTTATTTAACCGCCGTGTTGTATACATTCGTGTGTTGGGCCTGTTTTCCCAATTTTAGTGCACTGTGCCATTTTTTTCTCTCTTCATTAGTCCTTAGTTACGGCTTCAAAGAAAGCAAGCAGTGATACTGGTAAAGGAAAAAGAAAAGTTAAGAGAAAAACAATTGTGGATGATATTGTCTCTACGAGAAAAAGTATAGGCTTCGATGTCGACAATGAAGATATTGAAGAACTGCTGGAAGAACACTGTACTGAGCTTACCACCGAAGAGCTCGTACACCTTCAAAATTGTTGTAGAGTGATTTCACAGTGGAGGCTTGTATTTGTACTAAGTCGGTCCTAAAATAGGTTCGACGTACAAAACGTTAGGAACTTCATATAATAAGTATAACGCAGAGAAATCTAGTTGTAGTCGCTGATACTTTAGTATCCGACTAACAGTCGTCCGGCATCGACTGACTGACCGACTCAGCGATTGCCTCGTTACTCTTACTGCTCCTACTTATTATAGGTGGGAGAGTCTATTAACTATAGAATAGGTGTGTTCCACTATAACAAAAATGAACAGCAAAAGACTTTGCCCGAGGAAATGTCTTCTGAGGAGAAGGAAGAAAAAGGGGGATGTCCCAAATTCTTAAATGAAAGAAATTTGTGTTAAATGGGGTGATGTGCAAAGTTTTGTGGAAAAATATCCCCCTGATACAGTGGATAGCAAATATAGAAGTAAACCATTTCAATAAAAATGCCATGCCTCATTTTAGAAAAAAAAAAAAAAAAAATAAATAAAAATACAACGCAGGCAAAAACAACTAACAATGAACAGGTTTTTTTACTGAAAGAAAAAAAAGAAAAGAAACTCCAGAGAAAGATTTACTTGAGCCAAAGAGACAAAGAAGGAAAGAAACTACCAAAGATAGACATCAGAAGTTTTTATGGAAGGGGACTCCACTTCTAAGAAATAACTCCTCCCCTTCCCTCCCTCACTCCTATCAACTTATATCATCACATCGCAACTAAAAATGCATGTACAGAATACAGTGTTGTTATGTTAAATTTACTTCTATTATGTTTTTCATTTCATTTACACTTTTGTTTGAATAACCGTTTTTATACTAAAATATATAGCGTAAGCATATAAATAAGCATTAATCTGGCGTTTGGAAACGAATTAATCTCTTCTACATTAATTTTAATGGAAATTCATCAACTCTAGACTCTCAGGTGGATGTCATGCATGGCGTCGAATTCGTTCAGAAATGTCTAAACCAACAGCTATATACAACCGTTTTCTCAGATCGATGCTTAAAAAACTGCTTCACGTGAATGAATCCTTTAGGTCTTAAAGTAGACAACACCTTATCAAGCTCTATAAACTGGCACTACATAATCACAAATGAAGAGTTTTACCAAATAACAAAACCCACATCACTTAAACACTTCCAAAAGCAACCACAGCTAAAATGGATGACATGTGCAACTAGAAGGGAAAATATTGATTTAATCAAGATGTTGACTTTCCATAAGACCTTAAATAAAAGGGTTGGAAGGAAACTTCTATCAATACTAGAAAAAGTGATAATAGTGGATTTGAAAATTGTATTTTCCGGAAAAACTCTTTTTACGATAAAGATTTTATAAATTTCAGTCAACAGTAACATTAAATATTCGGCCAATGTATACCTAATGCTTCCTGTATTTCACCACTGTCATTATAATTAGAAGAACAATATACATATTCCTAAGTTCTACAACGATCAGAAAACCGGCTCCTCATTAAGATGAATGATAATATACATAATCAAGAATGAATTTACACTATTTACATTGTTCGAACTGTTTTCCTCATCACCAATCGAGTAGCGAATTGATCAAATGTCAATAGGATCCTCCATGATACACGCATTTTAACAAACCACCCACATTCCCTTCGGATCCCATTGGTGCGAAGTAAGTTCCACACGAGCAGCTTATTCCCGTGAGCCACTGCTCTGTGGAACCGACTCCCAAGAGGATGCTTTCCCGACCATTACAATCTTAATCTGTTCAAGAACAGGACTTTTTTTTAAAAGTAATAATTTTATATTCGTACAAATAGATAATACAAACATGCAATTCCAATATGTGAGGGATCATAAGAAATATACATATAAATTTTTGATGCTAAATAAATGAACCTAGTAAACGGAGTTCTCTTTGATTTATTACACGTAGGTATAATGCTATATATATATATATATATATATATATATATATATATATACTCTTCTCTCTCCCCGTCAAATTCGACGTATGAGGGTCAAGCAGATCAGTTCATAGGAAACAAACAGCCCGACAACATGAGATTTGATTATAGTGGTGAAGGTTTCGTGCAGGACCATCCACACTTTTTGAAGGGCCGAATACAGAGACCTGGTGCATTAGGTGCCACAAGGTTTTGAATTCAGAGTTGTCCTTCTCCTAGACCAGTTGCCATCCAAGGCTATAGAACCCAGTCTGTCCTGCTATTTACCCATAGCTGTTTTCTTTTTGAATTTTTAGGTCTGATGAATTGGATCGTATTTACGATTCCAATGGAATAAATTATGGCCATGGAATATTAGTGTTTAAGTTTTTTTATATATATATATATATATATATATATATATATATATATATATATATATATATATATAATTAATGAAAAAACAGACCACTTTAAGGTACCATTACAATAATTTATTTCACCAAAATCCTTTTGAAGGACTCCGGATCATCAGGTAACACTTCCAACAACTAAATGAAAGGATATATATATATATATATATATATATATATATATATATATATCAAAACTTAGCTATGAAGGTGTACAGTACATTTGTCTTTGTGGCCAGTGAAAGCCAATAAGATTGTTGAATAATTCAGTTGCATCTGAAGTCAGGGCTAAAAGTGAATTTTGTGACTCAATGTTGTAGTAGAGTACTAGTACATTCTTTCTGGGGTAGTAAGATTATGTGTTGTGTTCATTTGAAGTCTTAGAATTGTCAGTAAATTGGCTATCGTTTGGGCAAAATTTAAGAATTAGCTAGTTTTTTTTTAAAGTAATAATTTTATATTCATACAAACAGATAATACAAATAGATACATGCAATTCCAATATGTGTGGATCACAAGAACAATACATATAAATTGTTGATGCTAAATAAATAAATCTAGTGAACAGAGTTTCTCTTTTATTTATTACACGTAGGTATAATGGGTCACAATGCAAAATGTGGTTCTTGCTGTGAGTAAACGCTGAGATTAAACGATTAGAGATTAAAGACATACTGAGGACGCGTATTATACAAACGCAAACACGTTGTCTGTATAAACCTTTCCACCTACTCGATTATCTTCGCATTATTATTTGTGAACGGTCAAAAACGTTGTGTTTAAACATTCGTAAATAAAATTATTGTTAAGGATGAAAAATAAAAAAAAATCTATAGATAATATCTAAAAAATAAGTTTCTATACAGATAAGAGGGGTTTTAAAGATGTCACATCTCTTCATAGTGTAAGCGGTCATGGCTCTCCACTTTTTCTTTAGCTATATTTTATTAAGAAATCGCGTTGGTGTCTTGATAGTATGACACAAATGAGATTTCTTACGAAAGATATAGTGGAAATGTTTCTTGCCGCTTTTCACAATTTAAAATTGGGGGTTCTCCTTCTGTTAGATTGGTTTCCACCCAAGGACAGAGTATACCATAGCTGGAAAGAGAGGAGATAGGTTCATAACTTAGGCAAGGGAATTTGTGTGAAATCTGCAACGTTATCGGCCCGGAGCTGGCATCTCGGCTTCAATCCTATTGCGACCAATTTAGTTACTTCCCTGTGCCTTTTCGAGAAATATTTTCATAGTAATTGTTCTGACGAGCTTTTCCTCTCTGGTATCTTCACGAATATAAACGCGGTACGACATTGACAGCGAGACGATTTTAATGTTGAAATGGTTAGATGTAGTCGTAAGATCTATGTTAATAGTTTCTTCTGTCGCACTTCTCGCCCACTTCCGGCTTTTTGCTTTCCTGTCAAATACGATCTTCAAAAATTTAAATGCGACATCAATCGCCATCTTCTGTTCTTAGTCTAAATAAATTTCAAATTTTATAAATTTATCTGAATATTTGTTCTGAAACCTGTTCCTTTATAGTCCTTCTTGCTTAGTGGCGTTTTTTTCTTTTCTTTTTTTTTTTTTTTAGTTTCTTCGGCTCTTAGCCCCCCCCCCTGCATGTTAGGAGAATGCCAAACCGTGTTGAAGGCAGCGGAAAGCCACTCCACCATCTTTATCAGGAGTGTATGCTAAATCGCAGATTGTGAAGAAAAGGAAGCTGTGGAGAGTCATAATAACTTATATTCTGAAGGAACATGGCATTTAAAGAAAATATGCATGAAGTTGTATAGTGATTTTCCAAGAGTAACTCAGATGTGGCACAAAGCCGAAAGTATGGGGCACCCAGTGAGGATCGAACTCACGACTCTAGCGTAACCATTAGACCACGTCGATGTGCTCGAAGATAAATTTCTAAGCGTAACTTAGATGTGGCACAAGGCCGAAAGTATGGGGCACCCAGTGAGGATCGAACACACTGCTCTAGCGTAACCATTAGACCACGTCGATGTGCTCGAAGATAAATTTCTAAGCGTAACTTAGATGTGGCACAAGGCCGAAAGTATGGGGAACCCAGTGAGGATCGAACTCACTGCTCTAGCGTAACCATTAGACCACGTCGATGTGCTCGAAGATAAATTTCTAAATGTAACTTGGATGTGGCACAAGGCCGAAAGTATGGGGAACCCAGTGAGGATCGAACTCACTACTCTGTCGTAATTGTTCTAGCGAGACAAGCTATCTAACCATTACACCACCTCGAGGTGCCCAATGTATGAAGTTGCATAGCTGGATTTTAGTTATGAAAACGTTTATTTTTCAGTTTTTTCTTTCAATTATTTTTCGAATAAATAAATATAAGACAGACACAATGACACAGGAAAATAAACAAACAAACAAACAACAAACGAAAGAAACTCACCAATTCTCAGATGACGATTCATGTTGAGGCCTTTGCCACTCTTACAAACCAATTGACTCTTACTGCCTGTATATTTGGCAACAGAGAGCATCAACGAAAAGTGGAAGAATCCATTTCTTTTTTAAGGGAAGTTAAATAAACATTGCTAGTCGGTACACCGAGTTTTAAACTGTTATAATTATTTAAAAAAAAATTCCGTTGAATCATTAAAACTTGGAGATTGCAGGTGGGTAATTAATTTTTTTAAAAAATCTATTTTATTATTTGTATCGTCAACTCACATAAAATTTAAATGAAGGTTATAATTTATCATGCAAGCAGCATTGAAAGAATTGACGTAATAATTATCATCAGCAAGAAAAGTCAACGAGAGGTCGTGAGAGAGATTAAGGAAGGAAAAGAGGAAAAGAAAAATAAGAAGAAAAAAGAGGATAGAAAAGGAAAAGAATAAGGAAAAGCAGGAAAAGAGGAAAAGAAAATTGGGAATACGGTACAAAAGAAAGAAAAGAAAAGAAAAGAAAAGAAAGGAAGAAATAGTAATAGATTGGCAGTAGAAAAAGATGGAGTAAGAGAAAAAGAATGAATAGAGATGGGGAAAGAAAGCAAGGCGGGAATAATAGATAAAGAGACAGAGGAAAAGAAAAGTCAAAAGAAAGTGATTGAAGAAGAAGGGTGAGGGAGAAGAACCAGGAAGGAGATATCAAAGAAAAAAAGAAAGAAAGAAAGAAGTCATAGGAGACAATAATAAAATGAAAAGTGAAAGAAAAGGAGGAAGTGAAAGAAGAAAAGTGAGGAATAAAGAAAATGAGAAGGGAAGAAGACAAAGAGGAAAAGGGAAGTAAAGAAAAAAGAGAGTGATTGAACAAGAAAGGTGAGTGAGAGGAATCTTGAAGAAGACGTCAAAATTTATTAAGAGCTACAGAAGGAAAGCGGTAAGAAAGGAATAACTGCCAGTTCTAAGAAGACAGAATAAATGTTATTGAGCAAGAGCCACAGCACAAAGTGACGCGAATTGAAAATGTCAAAATCAGACAACTACAGAAGTTTAAATATCTGGCGGAATTATGTGACACCGAAATCCGAAGGCATATTATAATAGAAAATAATGGCTTCTAAAATCTGAAGAAAGTATTATAAGTCAGAAGATTTTCGTTAGAAACAAAGAAAAGAGTGCTGAACTGCGATGTAATAGCAATATATAGCAGTGGAAAAATTCCTCGCAGATGAAGTAGACACTTAAAGCAACAGAGATGTGGTTCAACTAATTAGCACTAAAGATACCATGGATAAAACATGCGAGCAATGGGTGAAGCGATAAGAAAAATGGAAACAAAAAGGATACATGTGCTTAGAATCAGAAAGAAACCATTGAAATTTAATATATTATAAACAAATGAAGGGCTTGGGGAATTTGACACCCACAGGGCATATTAAGAGGAAGATGGCTAAAAAGAAATATAAAGCAACTTAACGAGTTAATACAAATAGATGGCAGGATTGAGCCAGAAGGATAGTAAGTAGGCAAACATTTCTTACAGTTACAAAAGAAGTTGTGGAGAGTCAAGATCTCACACATTCGGAATGGACACAGCACATAAAAGTAGTAACCTCAAAGTTAATGTTTGTGATGCTTGCTAAAATAAACTATAATTAGGGCACATACTGAGGAAAGAGGGCTTGGAAAATTTGATACTTACAGGACAGATTGAAAACAAGAGAGACAAAAGAAAAGAAAGCATAATCTAACTAGCTATCTTGGGTAAATGAATGGCGGAGAAAAGTTTAGAAGAGATATCAGTAACCAGGGAATTTAAGAAATATTTATTATTTTATGATTCGGAGCGGATTTTCGGTAAATGATGTTTTTGTTTGACAAAAACAATTGATGATTCAAATTCACCGAGGACACCTGCTTTTAACTAATATAATGATTTTCTAAAAAGAATTTCAACAATTATTTTTATTCATTTCTGAAAATTTAAATAAAATCAGACAATTATTTGATTTTTTTCAAGAATTTCCAAAACGATGTCTTATTTAATGAAAAAAAAAAAAATAGACGCTAAAAATCCCTATACTAATCTTTGGGCACCCCGCTGACGCAAAAAAAAAAAAAGAAAGAAAAAAGATTTTTAACCAAAGTTTTGACAGATTATAAAATTGAATAAAACAATCAAAAACAATTTGGTCTTTCCTCTTAATAATAACATAAACATTTTGACGATAAAACTTTGTTATTATTAAGTTTCGGGCCTTTTTTCTTCATGGTATGCTCTTTTGTTTTTTTGTTTTTTTTTTTAGAGAAACTTTGGAATTAATTTATAGCAATGGAAAAATAACCTAAAATGTCAAATTTTATTGCAGACTATACCAAATATCTTCTATGCCCAGCATCCCTTCAGGACATTGGCGATCATGGCTCTCCACAATTTCTCCTAGCAGTTTTTCTACCTTTGCTATGGCCCCTGCATCTGGTTCCACCATCTATTCACATATATCTTCAGTGGTGGACTGGCAAGTGGCTCCTTATATCAAATAAAATGCATTAAAAAAACAAACACAGACAACTGTTTTGGTAACAAAAATTTTCTAAATTCATCTGCACACTATCAAGTTCAATGTGAGTGGACATTTTCAAAGTTAAAGATCATAAAGACAAGTTTAAAAAATTGTCTGTCTTAGGAGAATTTGGAACCATACATGTTGCTAACCATTGAAAAGGAATTCTTAGATAAATTGGAAGCAGAAACAATTATTGGCAAATTCAAACAATCATCGAGTGAACACAAACGATTGCTCTTAATACAATGAACTGCAGCCAATGCTCTATTGTGCTTTTGAACTATCTGTTAATGTGCAAATTGTGCAGTAAACTATTTTAAAATATCAACCAATTACTTAAAATAAAAAAAAATTAAATTCTAACATTCTGTATTTATATTCTGTATTTACTACTGCCAGTAATATTTACAGTCTATAGGGGGCTTACGATTCTGTACGATCACCGTTTAAGCAAGATCGAGTCTAGCCAGTATCTAGATGGATGACTGCTTGGAAATACCGGGTGCTGTAAGCTTGGATGTGCAGGTGGTGTAATGGATAATGGCTTGGGCTTGTTAATCGGAGAGCCGAGTTGGGTTCGTTATATTCACTTAGGTGCAAGTACCCTCGGGAAATATATCGATCCACCGCTTCTCTCCCAGCTAGGGGTTAATTAGTTAGACTTGTATCACTAAACCATTATCAAAGGAAACCAACATGGAAACATGCATTTGAAAATACTGAAACAGTCACCATAATGTCCTACCTTAAAGAAATTGCTTTAAACAAAATACATATAACACTTAAAAGAGATGATATCTCTATAAAACATACATTTTTTTAAAAATAATTTCACCTCAAACAAGGTGGGAATACCACTAATACGCAGGCGGTTACAGAGAGTGAAAGTGAGAGAAAAAGCTGATTATAGAGAGGAATGAGGAAAACGGCAAGAGATAAACGGGATTCAAAAAGAAAGAAGGTGGCGATTGGCATTGTATTTAAATTTTTGAATATTAGTTATTAGGGAAGCAAGTAAACGGAAGGGAGTTTCACAGGCGGGAAGTGCTAGAAAAGAAACTGTTGGAGTATTTCAACAGTAAAAAGGTGGGGCCTAGATGCCAATATAGTAGCACGCTTAAATTCATGTAGTCGGGATACCAGGGGAAAAAAAACCTCGTCAGAGCTGTTACTATGAAAATATTTTTAGAAAAGGCAGGGAAGCCACATTACTGAGTCGAGATGCCAAGTCAAGAATGCAGATCATCCTTTGGATTTAGTCAAGAACCTCCAGATGAATAGCAGGAGCATCAGACCAGATGTCGCAACAGTATTCAATGCATGGCCGAATGGTAAATTTGTAAAGCGACAAAATGGACGCTGTCAAGAAAAAATAATTTCTGGCACGACACAGTGACCCAAATTTCCTTGCAGTAGATGTAGCTTTTGATTCAATGTAGTTGTTCCACTTCAAGTCAGTTGAAAACCTTGAAAGTATCAAATTATGTACAAAATATCTAGTTGAAGGCATACAATTGTGTCCATATATATATATATATATTTAGTTGGCGCTATAAAATTGCGTTCAAAATATTTAGATTTCGGCATTAAATAACACCTAGAGATGTTGATATGCTGCTTAACAAAATCAACCAACTAACAGTATGTGTATATTTGTAATTAGTAAGGAATATACATTATTCTACAAAGATTTTATTTGCGCCCTTTCTCCATAGGCATTTTTTTTAAACATCATTCGTTATGAAAATTAAATGGTAGCATTGTAGTTGTAGGTGGGTCTCCGTTGGTCACCTTACAGCCAATATTTTTAGATCCAGTCCGACACTGTATATATGACTTTATTCTGTCTATAACCATTGTCAGTGGTAAGACGAGTTATAGCAACATGATAAGTAAGTTTTAATTATCGGTTGGCCTAAATATTCTTTAATTGGAATTTTTTTTTAAACTGATGACGAATCAATTTAACCTATATTTTGACGTTGTGCAAGACTCTTAATATTTTATGCGTGTGTATGCATATAGGTGTGTTTACGTATATGAGTCTATATGTGTGATTGTGTATGTGTGCGTGTTGGTATTTAAAATTTCTAGCTTAGTGACGAGTAGAGATGGCTTTATTAGACTTTCGTGTTGCGGTCGAAGGTATTCAATATTTTATGTGTTTATAAGTGCACATGTACGTTTGTGCCTACGTTTGCATACGTGTTTGTGTTTGTGTGTGTGTGCGTTTCAGTGTGTGCTTACCTTACTGTGCGTGCGTGCACGTGTGCATATGCGCACATGTGTATATGTGTAGATGTGAGTGTGGGGTATTCAAATTTTCAAACATTACAACACCTGCTGCTTTCAGTCCCTGCTGTCTGCAACACCCCCAGTTTGTCATCGCAAAGCCTTGTCGTGAAAGCCGTTAGAATAACGAACAATTGAGTAGAGAATTGATCAAATGTCATTAGGTTCCGCCATGCTAGCTGCATTGTCGCAAACCACCTATATTCCCTCCGTATTCCGTCGACGAGAAGTAAGTTCCACTCGAACAGCTTCTACCCGCGAACCACTGCTTTGTGGAACCGACTCCCAAGAGGATGCTTTCTTGACTGCTACAATCTTAACCTGTTCAAAACTACGATTAGCCGTTATCTTCCCTACATATCCGCATAAATCGAGCCTCTTACACTGTAACCCTCTACCTCAAATGGCTCCCGGGCTTTATACAAGGTGAACCCCACTGTAACAAATAAATAAATAAATATGAAATAAAAATTAAGTCGGTTTTCAATCCCTGGTGAAAGCTATTTTGAATGCCGATTTTCAAAGCAGACACACACACATATACGCACTCAAATATATATATAGTGATTTTTTAAGCGTAGCTTAGTTGTGACACAAGGCCTAAAATATGTGGTACCCAGTGAGCATCGAACTCATTATTTAATCATAATTGATATAAATTGGAGTTGGAGTTTACTACCTGGTCATAGCAGAGGGGAACAGAAACTTGGCGGGTTATCAAGGTGAATTAACTGAAACTGGAATATCTAAAGGCATGACACGTGGAATTAAAACAACCTACTCCCATGGACTAAATAAAGGGTTTGGTTCGAAATTTCAACGTTTATCACCTGAAGAAGGTCGAAACGTACAACGACCGAAACGTCGTGAGTATGGCAATAAAGTCGAGGACAACAGTTCGAACAATGTAAAGATGTAAAGAGTTACAATATCTCATCTCAGAAATATAGACAGATCCTGAAGAAGACCCGACTGTACAATGGCCAAAACGTCGTGAAAATGGCAATAAAGATGAGAACAACAGTCCGAACAATGTAAATAGTGGTAATAGTGACAATACCTTATCTCATAAATAGAGACAGATAATCGTGTATGGATGCTTGTAAGATGTAGAATAGTATCCAGACGAAAGTGATGAGGATGAGACAAAGCGGAAAAACTTATACAGACAACGCGCTTCAACTCCTTCTAGTAAGCGTTCTCAGATCAGAATGATAGACCCTGTGTTTAAAGAAAGTACACTGGTCGGTGTTAGAGCCCTGGTAAAAGCTATTTTGTATGCTGATTTTCAAGGAGCACACACTCACACATATATAATGGTTTAGCTTTGATGTGGCACAAGGCCAAAAGTATCGGGTACCCAGTGAGGCTTGAACTATTCAGACGTAATTGATCCAGCGAGATAAGGTTACTAACCATTACATCACGCAGAAGTACCCGACTGACACACATGCGCACACGTACGCATATATATATATATATATATATTGTTTAACATTTATTATAGCTATGGTGCTTAATATTGTATATAGAGCGTTTTTAGATATAGAAATTGGGAAGATAAGGAATCAACACTGCATGTTAACTGCCAGTTTCACACCTCGGACGATCTTCAGACCATGTGTCACTGCTCCTTTCGCAGGTTCTGTATATAGTTCACTCGGGGATTAAGGGAAATGAGGACAGGAATAACAGCCCTTTCTAGTTCTTTTGTTTAGGATACACACACAAGGTAATATATAGAAGTGATTTTTGGCTTGCCTGTTTATTTAAATATTTATTCATTATTTTAAGTTCGTTTATTTATTTAATTTCATATATTTCATATTTTTTCTTCGGTTCACAATTTTTAGTATTTAAAATAAAGTTTATTAGATTTAGGCTATGAGATTTTATTCACTCTTTTGAGTCATGAGGTTGTTTGTAGGTAGCTGAGTAAACATTTGTTTTCGTATATGCATTTGAAAATCTTTTATTCAGTAGTTTATCTTCTGGAAAGGTGGTTGTCACTTGTTTCTTCTAGGCACAGGTGTTTAGCGGATTTTGTTCTCAGTTGTTGTTATTCTTATTTTTTTTATGTTACTTTTGGTTTGTGATTTTCGGTTTTCAATTGCTTTGAGAGAATTGTGCTATTTGCATATATATATATATATATATATATATATATATATATATATATTTTTTGTGTGTCACTTCTCTGTTTCCAATGAAATCTGTTACTTCAATGCACATTTTTGACAAAATTACCATCCGTAAGATTAGGGTTATCATTCGAAAATGGCAGTAACATCAGCTGACCCCAGATCTCCATCGAAAAGACGCCCTCGTAAGGGAAGTGAAGCTTGATAGATTTGTCTATTGGAAAGAAATGCACAAGACATTCGCATATCGGAGAGAATTTCAAAAGGATCTGTAGATTTCTGAAGCAGAAGTGAGCAAGGATAAAATTTATTAGGTACTGCACCGCGTACGACTGCATTCTCGGACCCCTAAAAAGCCCCCTTGTGCTGACGGACAAAGCACATGACGGTTTGTCTATCATCACTAAGAGAAGTGTGTTTCATTATGCGATAGATGATTATGGCCTGACGAGTCTAAAATTGCACTCCTCAGTGAATACCACCCGACACACACCTGGAGGAAGGACCTAGTTACATGCCTTAATTCCACCAGTTCAGGTCTTTACAACTAGGAGCCATAATGACATGTTCACGTCATATAGCCTGACGTACTGTTTAACCATTCATTCGCAGAGAACTTCCAGATTAGCAAAGTGCAAATTACTGCTTATAAACACACATCTTCGACAGTATATATATATGTTTCTAAGCTATATGACTGTTTCCGTATGGGATACAGGTTCGATTCCTGTTGGTTGGAGAACACATATTTTCTACAAAATCTCCCAAACATTCAGGTCGGAAAATGTGATTAATACTGTTTAATTAAAAACAGAATTTCCTCAAATAAGCTGTATCCATAAAAATAATGTGTAAATAGAATATATATATATCTATATCTATCTATCTATCTATATATATATATATATATATATATAGCTGTATCCATAAAAATAATGTGTAAATAGAATATATATACAGCTTATTTGAGGAAATTCTGTTTTTAATTAGTTTCTGATAAATGGATAAAATATTCAGAATTGATGAGTGTGCAAATAATTTCGTATATATATATATATATATATATATATATATAATTTCGTATATATATATATATAATTTCGTATATATATATATATATATATATATATTTCGTATATATATATATATAATTTCGTATATATATATATAATTTCGTATATATATATATATATATATATATATATATATATATATATATATACAAAATTATTCGCATCAATTCTGAATATTTTATCCATTTATCAGAAACTAATGCCCGTATGATTCCAGATTTTTTTTTATATGGAATCGAACCTGTATTCCTATACGGAAACCGTCATTTGATATGACGTGCTGTATCATTCAGCTACAGAGAAGCGTCTGGTTAGCAAAATTCGAATGAATGTTTATAAACGCACAATCTTTGAGTATTTTCCCAATCGTCCATTTCTGCTCACGAAACGTATCTTAACGTAAACAATGACAACATATTATGAAATGGATCATTACATTTACTGGCCTGAATATTCGAGAAATTTCATAGAAATCTACAGATGAATGGTCCAGCACATCAGACCAAATGTCGGTTTCTGTATAGAAATACAGGTTAGATTCCTGTCGGAGAACGCATATTTTCTAGGAAATTTCTCGAACATTCGAGCCGGTAAATGTAATTAATACTGTTTAATTAAAAACAGAACCTTTACTTAAATAAATTGTATCTATAAAAATAAGATATAAACAGAAAATATATTAAATAATTGTCGGACAATCATTTCATTATATATATATATATATATATATATATATATATATATATATATATATGAGAATGTAATTTTTGTTTATCCAACATGGGTAAAAATATAAGAAAAATAAGTTGAAAACTGGAATCTAAGATTTTTTTTTATTTAGAGTAAATTTACCGTTGTCACAGTTCTATGATTTTCAAAAGTTAAATTGACATGCAGCTATGTCATGATATGTCTCGCATCTATCTAGAGTTGGAGAATTCCTTCCGATTTACGCAAAAAGAGCAGCCGATTGGTATCTGTTTAAAATGCAATCTGATTGGTTGATTGTGATCACGTCATCAGTCATAGTAATTTTTATGCCAAAAATTGGTGATCCAAAAATTTTTGTTGTCAAAGATTTGGAGTATCATAGTTAACTGAGCGTGACTAAGGACAACAAAGTATTAAGTAGTTCATGACATATAATATAATACCACAAAGTAGTCTTAAAAATCAAAGATGTTTTAAAAATGCCTAAAATGTTTATTTATATTAACACTAGAACACTAACCATCAATTAAAGTCACACCACTATTAACCATCGGTATATCATACCCGATTTTGTAAATATCAAAAAAAAATAAAAAATAAAATAAATATAAATCTTTATTTGAAATATTTTACATGCAGGAACTTCAAACTTTGTACTTTGATTTAACATTAATAGGAACTGAAAAACATTATTTAGTTAAGAAAATCAGGTACTGAAAATTGTAATTAAAAATAAGAAAATTTACGCTGTGTACTATATACCCATGGTTAGTGTTCTAGGGTTAAGGAAATTAATTTTTCTTTTAATTCAATTTGACTTTAGGCCATTATCTTTCAAATAGAAACAAAATTTAGATTCCAAGAAGGCATTTAAATTATTTAAAATGAGTTTTTCCTTTCTCTCTCTTTTTTTAAAATATATATATTAACACCTCATTCGACTTTCCATTTTTACGTAAGGGACAGATTACTGAGCCAGAGTTTCATAAAAAAGTGTTTTTCAATTATAAGTAAGCAAGGAAATAAAGTCACTATGCTGCAAGAGGTTACCGAGAGTTCGAGAAACAGTGAGGACAAGAAAAGAACAAGATTCAAGAACACAGAAGATGATGATTGATCTTGCATTTAAATTTTGAAAATCATAGCTGATAGAAAAACGTGAAACCGAAGGAGAGTTCCACAAGTGAGAAGTACGAGAGAAAAACAGATTATCATAGAACATAGTTATAACTATCAATTTAAACAGTGAAATTATGAGACATAACTGACAATCTAGTTCTACTCTTAAATTCGCAAAGTCGAGGTACCAAAAAAGGAATGCTCATCAGAACAGTTACAGAAGAGGCAAAGGGAGGTTACGCAAAGGCGGTTGGTAAATGACTAAAGCCGAGATGCCAGGTCAGGACTGATAACATGTTAAATAATAGTTTAGCAGACTTATTTTTTAGAGGAAGTGTATCTCTGCTCTGTCTTCCTCAGTTTGACCTTAGGGGTCATATACAAGACAAAATAAGGAAGTCTAATTTGATTGGCCGAGCCAACGTGAAAGATATAGAAAAGGTTTTCAGTGAGTTGTTTCTGAACCGTCGAGCAAGGTAGACATGTTCCGTTTCGTGTCTGAAACGGCTCCCCATTGGTGGGAGAGCGACCCCACTGTATAGTTAGATATATATATACGTCAACGTTAATAAAATAGTTAAGTTAAAATTACCTGTGTTGAAGTTCCTTTATCTCTGAACTCAAAACAATTAGCGATCTCCGGCTGAGAGAGAAGAATGCAACTTTATTACCGAACTGACACCGTCGCCCAAGATCACCCCCACCAAGGGGCTATACAACAAACGTTGTCGATTCGTCTTAAGATTTTGTCAAGAATCTTTAGACATATAGCAGAAGCACCAGACTAAATGTAGCAGCAATATTCGATACACGAATGAATAGTAGTCTTATAAATGTGCAAAGTAGATTCTGGCAGGAAAAAATTGTCTAGCACGACAAAGTGAGCCGACTTTCCTAGCAGCAGTTTTAGCAATAGATTCACTAGTATAATTTCACTTCATACGAAAGCAAGATAGCGATAACGATGTTTAAAATTATGTATGAAATTATGCAATTTGATGTCTTTTTTATTTTTAAATCCCAACTATCCTTGTTACGGACAACCGATAACATTTTACAGCGTTGTAATAATAATAATAATTATTATTATTTGGAACAACCTAAAGAAATATAATCCCAATGCAGAGTGGATCAAACGAGAACAAGAAAGAATGAAGTGCAAGAACCAGTGCAAGAATGGAAAAGTATAGCCATAAATAATGTCAGGCAAGCTCTAACAAAATCCCCAAAATGGAAATCCTTAGGAAATGACAAGTTGCCAAACTTTTGGCTCTATCATCTGTCATCAATCCATAAAACTTTATCAATGCTAATTAATAGCCCAATGAAATTCCAGAATGGATCACTGAATGTATTACATATCTTCTACCAAAAACAGGTGAAACAGATGATCCAAAAAATTATAGGCCAATAACATGCCCACTACATATAAACTGATCACGTCTGTCCTGACGCACTGTACTTACTCTTTTCTCGATGAAAACGTTGTTTCCTTGGAACAGAAGGGATGACGAAGAGGTTCATGTGGTTGCAAAGATCAACTACTAATAAATAAAATCATCCTGGAAAATTGCAGTAAAAAAAAGGTAAAAGCTTGGATAAATTACCGTAAAGCCTTTGGAAGTGTGCCACACTCTTGGATTCTTAAGGCTTTGGATGTGTAAAAAATCTCCTTGGTGATAGTAAATTTCCTTAAATATGCATGAAACTGTGGAAAACCAAATTTTACCTAAATCACACCAAAGGCACTGACACTTCCGATCATTTGAATATCCGACGAGGAATCTTCAAGGAGACTCCCTGTCGCCCTTTCTGATCTGTCTGGCCTTAATCCTCCTTTCGAATAAACAATAATAACTATGAATGCAAAGTAAAGTAGAAAGTTTTTAATCACGTAATCTATAGAGAAGATATCAAACTTTCCCAAAGACGACAGTGAGTTGAAGAGTCTCTTCAATACACTAAAATGTTTCAGTGATGACATTGGTATGGTTTTCGGATTAGACAAATGTGCAAAAGTAACATTCAAGAAAGGGAGAATTACAGAAACACACTCAATCGATATGGATTTTATCACAATGATTAGGGAATGGGGACAAGAAGAAGTCTATAAATATCATAGAGTCAGCGAAGGGGATGGTATACAGCATACGTAAATGAAGGAGAAAGTAAGAAAAGAATACTCTAGGCGTGTGCGTCTGGTATTAAATACCTACTTGAATTCACAAAATAGAATATCAGACATAAACACTTTGACTGTCCCTATGGTACAATACAGTTTCAACATCCTTAATTGGACCATAACTGAAAGCTTTGATCGTCTCTTATGTACCCAGATCTGAATGAGGCAGAGGATTAGTTCAACTAGAACAGTCTTACAAAACCACAACAATCGGCCTTCAATGATACCTGGAAACTATAGAAGACTTAATGATGATTTGTGTCAAAGAACATAAAAGATAAGAAACTATTCAATAGCAAAGGAAGCCAAAAAATTCAAAATGGAATTTCAAGTTGGTGGAGAAATGAAAATAATCCATAATACACCTACTGCAGCGACAAAGAACTTACATTGAAAGCAAAAGCAATGTACAAAATGCCGAAACGATAACAAAATAAGCCTCTTCATAGTCAATATGTTGCCCATGCGTAACAAGATGGTGTAGACAAACCATCAGTAGTTACGTAGTGCAGTGTTAAAAGTTGAAACCGAACGTTTTATTCTGGCTGCACAGGACCAATGATTACTAACTAGAAATTACCAAGCACACATACTGAAAAATTGTGTTATCCCAAAATATAGATTCTGTGATAAATATCCTGAAACAATTGACCATCTTGTACAAGGTTGCATTGTGTTAGAACCCACTAAATATAAAACCCGTCATGATAGAGTGGGGCAATATCTGCACTGGAAAATATGCAACTTTTACGGGAAGGAAACTGCAAGAAACTGGTAAGGACATCACCCAAACCCGGTTACAGAGATAGGGCTTCTAACATTTTTATGGGACTTTGCAATACACTCAGACAGGAACAATTAAAGCTAATCACCCAGACTTCTTGATCAAAAACTACAAGGACAGAATATACTTTCGTATTGACATGGCAGTCTCTGCAGATTGTAATGTATCTTTGAAGATCTCCAAAAAGCTATCAAAATACAAGGACCTTGAAGTGGAAATCTAAAAAATATGGCACATGAAGGCATCAATAATTCCAGTTGTAGTTGGGGTCTTTGATTTGATTGGAATTGGTTCCGATAGACTCATTAAGAGGATTCCTGCTAGCCTTTAAAAAATACAAAAAATTGTAATCTCAAGTACAGCTCACATATTATCTATGTAAAATGTGTGTGATCTTAGATTTTTTTTTCTTTTTTTCTTTTCTCAAAAATGCTTAGTGGAAAATGTCATGAAGCCATTTCTGGCCTTAGGTCTGTGGTTGGAAGCAGAAATGAATGAGTATACACCAAAAATCAAAGCAAATAAAATAAAAAGAAAATAATAGATAGTGTATAAGTTGCACATTTACATGCTAAGATAAAAAAAAGTCATTGAATTATTATATTTTTAAGATGTAAATACCATTTCGCGAAATAGCATCCAAATGCGAAATCTTCAGATTCATCGAAAATGGTGTTCCTGTTCTTATTTTGCGGATATCTTAACCTGGTTAAAAAATGGGATAATCTAAGAGTGTCTGGCTCGTGACATGGATTGTCACATATACTTACAAACAGAAAGAAACTTGGGACACATAATAAGGACGGAGGACCTGGAGAATTTAACACTCACAGGACATATTAAAGACAAGTGGGGACATATTGGTAGTCTACCGAACAGATCTATGCGAACGGAATGGATAGCAGAGCCGGGAGAAAGAGGAACAGCGATAGTCAAAGGTTGCTTAGAGCACAGGGAAAAGGAAATTATAGAGACCCATAATCATCCACGTCCTAAATAAGATGAGAGATTTTAAGTAATTAATTATTGTAGATTGATATGAATAGTAATTTAGAGTATTTTTTTCATGTGTATATTTGGTGGCACGATGGAGTAATGGATAGCGGCTCGGATTGAGGAATCGGAGAGCCGAATTCCAGATGAATCCATTAAATTCACTTACGTGCTAATACTCTTGGTATGAATCCTCTTCTTCCCCCCCCCAGCTATGGGTAAATAGCAGGACAGACCGGGTTCTATAGCAACTGGATGGTAACTGGTCTACCACAGAAAGAAATGGCAACCTAGTGCGAGGAAAAAATCTGCCTCGTCTGTCATGTATCAAAAGATACATGATCGCCTAAGTGTGTATCTCACATGGCACATAACTGACATACTGTTTTGGCATATATGTGTATTTTGGACAATAAAATAAAAATCTAGCATTTTCATGTATATATATGGCATGTACAGAGATTCATATATATATATATATATATATATATATATATATATATATATATATATATAAAGAGAGAGAGAGAGAAAGAGAGATAAAAAAATATTGAAAAATTAAATTTTTCAGACACACTGGGTTGTATATTAATTTTTTTTATTTTATTATTTCAATTAGGTTTTTCGATTAGTTTCGGCCAGCATGGCCATCATCAGGAGAACAAAAATTCCTGCTTGTTAGTAGAAGCAAACGAGAACCAACGCGCTGCCAGTCTCTCTCTTTAAAAAAATTACAATGAAGGTCATCCTGTACAAGACCCGGGAGCCACTCACGATAGAGGGTGTCAGAGTAAGAAGCACAGTGTATGCGGATATGTGGGGAAGATTACGGTTAAAAGTAGATTTGAACAGATTAAAATTGTAGTAATCAGGGAAGCACCCTCTTGGGAGTCGGTTCCACAAAGCAGCGGTTGGTGGGAAGAAGCTGTTCGAGTGGAAACTCTACTTCACCAATGGAATACGATGATTTGCTACAATGTGAATAGTATGGCGGCTCTTAGCCGAGAAGGTTAGAACTCGTGGAACTATGGAATATAGTTCGTCTGAGCACTTTCCGTAAAAATATAGATCATACTGTAGGGAGCCCGAGCCTTCAAACATGACCTTATGTACCGTACTTAGTAAATACTTGGGGAGCATTTTCTACCATGGATTATTGGCTTATTTCTAAATATAGATTATAATCGATATTCAACATTTATCAAGCCGACGATAAAATGAAAGGTAGAAGCTGTTTGCCACTATCACGATGGTAGCTTTGATACAAGGTTATATATAGAGAACGTCGATTCCGGGTGATGCTAAACATTGTCCAGTTTCTTTAGCATTTCCTTATTTTCTTTTTGACGCCGCAGCCATCAGGGACTGACTTAGATATCCCCCACCCCACACTGCTCCTTTGAGTTAGATGTGGCGTAGGGGACATGTTCCCCATTACTGGACACTTTGGCAAATTTCCACCTCGGAGTAAAACCAGAAAGCTTTTTAAAAATACAATGCGTAACTTAGTTGTGACACAAGGTCACAAATTAAGAGCGTCCAATGAGGAGTGAACTCATTACTCAGTAGCAATAATCTAGCTCGTTAACCATTGTTCCACAGCATGAGACTCGATAATGAAAAGATTACAGATGCAAAGTTGGGATGTGTCTTGCTAAATCCTTCAAGTAAGAGGGTATACCTGCCTTGAAAATCAGCATTCGAAATCCTAGTTCTTTTATTCGAACCCAGATATTGCAGGTCAGTCGCTACTATGATTATAGTCATATCTCTTTAAAACCTATTAAAGAAAATTACAAATAATTTTATTTTTAAGCGGAGTCGATCACGGCTCTTTACAGCTTCCTTTTGTCTTTAATATGCGTGAATGACCATTACTTCTTGGGAAAGTGGTTTCCCGCCATGACTTTAGTGTTGTTGTGCTCCTCGACTGCCTGTAACTCAGAGACGGATAAATGCCTGCGAAAGTGAATGCAACAGGCAAGGCCAGAGATTGAACTTGTTCCGCCGATTTTATTTTCCGCTATCGGCGTATCCTATTCATATTATAATGAGGTTAGTTTTCTAATTAATTTCTTTCTTTTTACTGTAAAACAAGCAGATAGCAAATAACTAATTCCTCCTTTGTTGGTATAATTTATTCTGTAGAGGGGGTGGGCAAAGATACCATTGCCAGGAACGGTGATGTTGGCTTATTGGGACAGATAGTGAAAATGGCGTCAGAGGTATGTGTGGCCATGCGCAGTTCCAAGTGAGACCCGCCCATTGGCTTAGGCTGTCTCATGCGGGTAATGTCAGGAAATGTGCACCAATCGGCGCACGTCGACCGCCACAGCTTCGTTAGCATCCCGGGATCTGCTGTCGCTAATATCGCTATTACTATATTTCGTTTCCTCCTTATCTTCTCTCTCTCTCTCTCTCTCTCTCTCTCTCTCTCTCTCTCTCTCTCTCTTTCACCGTGCACTCTTTTTCTCTCGTACATAAAATGTATGGGGCGCCTGTTGCAGAGCGATAGTGAGAAAATTGATATTTTATGTATCATGTAAGTAAATGGTAACAGTACTTCTCCCCCCCCCATCTATGGGAAAATAACAGGACAGACCGAGTTCTATAGCCTTGCATGGTAACTGGTCTACCGCAGAAAGAAATGGCAACCTACTGCGGGAAAAAAATCTACCTCGACAGTCATGTATCGAAAGATACATGATCGCCTAAGCGTGTATCACGCATGGCATTTAACTGACTGAAATTCACTTACGTGCTAATACCCTTGGGAAAGGTATGAATCCTCTTCTTCTCTCTCACAGCTATGGGTAAATAGCAGGGCAGACCAGGTTCTGTAGCCTTGGATGGCATCTGGTCTACCGTAGAAAGAAATGGCAACCTGCTGCGGGGAAAAATCTGCCTCGTCAGTCATGTATCGAAAGATACATGATCGCCTAAATGTGTATTACGCTTGGCACATAACTGACTGAATGCTGATATCAGCCGTTTCCCTACAAGGAAACATTTGGCGTTCATTGGCCTAGTACAGCTAGTTCGGTTTAAATTTATAAAATCTTTCTCTTAAAACACTTGTGTTTTTTTTTTTAGGAAAATAGTCCAGTAGCTGTTATCGCTCTTACCAGTACTGATGGCAGTGTCCTTCCTAGCCTTCAATTTGAAGTATTGAGGAATGCCAACATCTTGATTATGTCGTTATTTTCACTTTACATGTGCTATTCATTTTAGTTGTTGCTGCTGTTGGTAGTCCTCAAGTGATGTGGTTTCTGTTATTTGGTACAGTTCTTTGTGATTCTGTAGCGCCAGTCTACAATATTCAAAGAGAGGTGGTCTTTGCCAGGATCCATGGTCTTCACTTGCTCAAAGCCTTTTTCCATCTTTGATCTCAGAAAGCGGTTGTATACAGCTGATAGTTTTGATATTTCTGAACGGCTTTGACGCCATGCATTCTAACCAAATGAAAGACTTGATCTAGCGAGGCTATTTAAGAGCATGACTCGAGTTTTCATGTTGATGTTTTGGTTTTGTAGCAATTTGCAGTATTGGGAGAAACTACCCCTGTCATAGCCTATTCTATGTTTAATTTCTTTTTCTTTTATATTTAATTCGTTATGACTGATCTATACGTCGATGTATCTGAAGTGTTTAGTAGGTTGGATCCTCTTAATGTAATCTTACTAAACGAAACTTAGTTATTTAAAGGAGACTGACTGGGGTTTGGCTAGGGTTTGCTGGATTGACGTCAACCCATGTCGACTTGTTTAAATCAGATTATTATTATTATTATTATTATTATTATTATTATTATCTATATAATAATTGTATCTGTCCCTCCCTTCGTTAGCTAGTTGCTTTATTCGCACGACCGTTCCGCCCTGCCGATACATGATAAATAATAGACTATTCTGTTTTGATCGCGTGGAAAGATAGGAAAAGACATTACTTGTTTTCAGTAAGAAAATGAAAGATTATATATATATATATATATATATATATATATATATATAGAGAGAGAGAGAGAGAGAGAGAGAGAGAGAGAAAGAAAGAGAGGTACTGAATCAGACAGGCAGATAGAAAGACAGAACTAGATAGAGACAGAAATAGAGAGATACATAGATAGAAAGAAAGAAAGAAAAAAAGAAAAAAGAAAGAAAGGGGTATAAATAGATAGAACGAAAGAAAGAGACATAGATAGATAGACAGACAGACAGACACATAGATAGATAGAAGTGTTTCATATCTCCTGCCAATACTTCAGAAATAATGTTCTATTCCATTTTGATCGTGTGGAAAGAGAGGAAGAGACCCTACTTGGTTTCAGTGGGAAAACGATAGATAGATAGATAGATAGATAGATAGATAGATAGATAGATAGATAGATAGAAAGAAGTGTTTAACGTCTCCTGCCAATACTTCAGAAATAATGTTCTATTTTGATTGTGTGGAAAGAGAGGAAAGACGTCCCTTGATTTCACTGAGAAAATGAAAGAAAGAAAAACAAGTTTTTAACGGCTGTTCCAGTAAAATGAAAAAATGTTGCCAATTTCAAAGCTTATCATTTGTACCCCCTTACTTCTTAAAATACTGACTAACAGTCATATTTATGATTGTTATTGCAATATTTTTTTAAAAGTTGTTAAGCTCAAATATTTAACGATGCGAGAGGCGAATACTTACAGATATTCTATTGTCGTAGAAGTCGCCATGACCTTACTCAACCATTGACTTAAAAATTAACATTCATCTGAAAATTCAAATACGGACACCGTTAAATTTTCACCGGACTTTTGAGGAATTCGAGTTGGAGTTGTTGTTGTTGCTCTTCTTCTTCTTCTTCTTATTATTATTATTAAATTTGGGTCTGGAAGCATTTGCTTGGTTCGGGAATAGGTAAATATTGATTGTTTATATTTTCTCTATAATCATTTACTTAGTAGATGGGCGGTCTTACCCCTCTGCAAGGAAAGCAGTCAGCATACTCTATATCAGGCCGAGATTGCCTTAAAATGACCTGTGCGTATACCGTAAGGGTCACCTGACGCAGATAAAGAGTTCAGCGAGCTGAGTTTAAATTCCGGCCTTCACCTCGCACTAATGACCTTGAGAAAGGCATGAGCCTATCTCTTCTCGCCTCCACCCAATTCCAACACACGGTTACTCTCGAGTAAAATGTTTTCTCTAGTCTTGAATGGCAGCCAGTTTAGGGGAAATACCAATCTGAATTTGAAACTGCGGAAAAGTCAAGGAGAAAAAACAGTTCTTTCTCGAGAAATTCAGTTATTAAAGGAAACGAAGATGTGGAGAGCCATGATCACCAACGTCCTGAAGAATATTGTATTAAAAAATAATGATGCAGTTTTTTTTTTCGGTAAGAACATAGTTGAATATAGTGAGTTCGATTCTCACCGACGCCCCCGAACCTTGATCAGACAGACTACTTTTTTATGCTGACATGCGATCAAATCTTTAGGTGTTTTAGTCTTATGGTAATGTTTTTTTTTTTTTTTTTTTTAAATGAAGTACATTCAAGTTTCCCCCAAACAAGGTTTAAGATCCACAAAAGGAAGAGCGTTATAGTTAAAATGGTTATGATGAATGTGGTGTGTGATTTGAATGGAACAAGGGGTAGTAGGCCGTAAAATGATGGCGATAACGATGGATTAAAAGTTTTATTTTTTGCAAGAATTTTCTATTCAATGTGTTTTTCGCCGAAAAAGGCGCTAAAACACTAATCTTACTTATTATAAAACGCAGATTGTGTGTGTGTGTGTGTGTGTGTGTGTGTGTGTGTGTGTGTGTGTGTGTGTGTGTGTGTGTACGTTTATATATTGGATCGGATTTCCTACATTTTGCAAACCGATTTCAAACAAAACTTCACAGGACTACGTAAAATTACCTTTAGTGATGGTTCTGATAGTTTAAAAAATTGGAAAAAACACAATGGTTTTTGCACGAAATCAATTTGAAAACACGATTAAGAGGCATCACGAGAACGAAAGGAGGACAACTCAAATCGAGTTATACTTATTATAAAAAACCCAGGTTGTTTTTGTGTGTGTATGTGTGTGTTCGTTTATATATGGGATCGGATTTCCTACATTTTTCAACCGATTTCAACAAAACTTCACTTTTTTTTGGCAGGTAGTGTTTCTTATTGTCTTGCACACTTTTTTCTTTATTTTTACATTCAGAATGCTTTAAAAATTCCATTTACAACACAATTGTTTATAATAAAATTCTATTCAATCAATAGACTCATAACGATTGAAAACAATGTTTTTGTTTGAGTTTGGGTTTGACCAATTCGTAAAAATAAAAAACTAATTAAGACATGCGTGTCCGTCAACCTTAAACAATAATCTTTGTCAATTTTAATTTTCAGTCTTTATGATGGTCGATACTTGATCTATCTCTTACTGTTACATCCCTGGCAACGCCGGGCTCTACTGCTAGTTTATATCTATAACCCAGAGTATGTCTGTTTGTCTGTCTGTGAGATACCTTTTCACTTGAGATCTATCCAACCGATGTTGATCAAACTTGACACATACATTATACAATGTAAGAGATAGGTTCTTAGCGTAAAAATCGATAATTTAAAAAAAAGTCGATAACCGATAAAGCCGATCAAAAAATCGATAAATTCAACTTTTCCTTCGATTTCGTTCAAACTCGGTATGTCGGTTACTTACACCATGACGAGTTAAACGATACCTCATTTTTATTTCTACGCCACTGCGTTTAGCGGAAAAAAAAGCGAAAAACGAAAAATCGATTTCAACACAAATCGATTTCAACAAAAATTTTAAACTAAAAACTCCCTCAATTTTCAAGCAATCTAATACAAACTTCACTCAGTTGTAGCCAACAATAAGTTGAACGTTTTTCTGATCGACCAGCTGGGTATGGCTGCTAGTCGTAAATATTACGTGCTAGAAAGGATTCCAAAATTTAATAAAATAATAAAAGAATTACTTTGCTCTTTCCTCATAATATAAACATTTTGGCGATAAAACTGCTTTAAGTTTGGAGCCTTTTTTTATCATGCCATGTTGTGTTTTTTTTTCAGCGAATTAAGCAGAGATACCCATAGTAAATAATTATAATAAACACGAATTTCGACATTTAATGACCCAACAGGAGTTGACATTTAATATTAAGCACTCCAAGCAATTTCAACGACTGTCCATTGCGTGACCGACCCGCTGACCACTGCACTGACAAATAGAGAAACACGCATATAAATGTTTAAATATATAAGATAACACACGAACAAAACATATTTACAGATGAGTACATGTAGTTAAACACCCATAATAGTCACACACAAACACACACACACACAGATATATATATATATATATATATATATATATATATATATTAAAGTATCTACACGCACACATACATAAACACAGACACACACACCTATCTATATCTATATTATTAAATGGACTAAGCCTAACAATTATTTTCCTATATTTTCTGTTTATACGTTATTTTTATAGCTACAGTTATTTAAGTCAATGCTCTGTGTATAATAAACAGTATTTAACTACAGTTTTTTTGGTCCAGAATTTTCGAGAAATTTCATAGAAAATATGTATCCTCCGACAAGAATCGAACCTGTATCCTGACACAGGACCGTCATATAGCTTGAAGTGCTATGTCATTTATATATATATATATATATATATATATATATATATATATATATATATATATATATATATATATATATATATATATATATATATATATATATATATATATATATATTATAGACGCTTCTTCTGTAGCTAAACAGTAAAACAATGTAAAATGTCGATATATTTTTAAGTCCAAAAAGCTATCGTTGTATTTCAACACAGCAACTCATAACAAATGTTAAAATGTCTCTGTTTGTTTTACACACATGCACCCGTCGGATAATTGACTGGCGGAGCCTTTCATATATTTCTAAATGGTGATGAAGCTTCAATAAAAAAACTGCATGTTAAATTTTATGAAAGACCTAATTGTTTCGTATCCTGTCGGATTCTGATCCTATTTCAATAATATATATATATATATATATATATATATATATATATATATATATATATATATATGATCAAAAATATAGTTTTAAGGTGTGCTATATTTTTTTCTTAAAGTGGATAGAGCATATTTAAATATAAATGTTGACACTGAGGCATGAAACCATGAAAATGACTATCAAGACAGCTCAATATCCACTTTCATGTATATATATATATATATATATATATATATATATATATATATATATATATATATACATATATATAGTTTATTATACGACATTTTTATGTTTATATAGTAAAATTTTTATTTATACAACAGTTTAAGTAAATTTACCGGCCTGAATTTTATGAGAAATTTTCATAGGCTCGTAAATTTACCGGCCTGAATATTATAAAAATTTTCATTTACTTAAATATTTTATCTATAAAAAATAATGTATAAATAAAAAATTAAAATAATTGTTAAACTTTTTAAGCAGAAATTTATATTTATATATTTTCATATATATATATATATATATATATATATATATATATATATATGAATTTATAAAGAAAGAGGATGCATTTTCTAATTTTTTTAATCCGACAGATTTTTATCACTTTAAATGTTATTTTTAGTGAATACTCCTATGGCCTGAGATTTGCGTTTAAGCATGAAACAGACTGTCGCCGCTGGGTGTTGACCTCAATGTCAACTTTTATATTTACATATGCTCTATCCCTGATGGAGAAAAAAAAAGAAGAAAAAAATTCTGGTATTTTTTATTTTTTGTTGTTTGATTTTCATTGGTTAATCAGAATTCAAGTCAATTTAACTCGTTGAGCAGCGTTAGTATAATTTATGGCGTTTTGAACTCAAAGAAACCCCCAAAATACGGGGATTCTAAGCCTAACGTAAATATTGTAAGGGTATCACAATTCTAGTTTGTTTATGTGCGATTCAGATGATAATCACTATTTACATTATTCGCACTATTGTCCTCATCTTTGTCGCCATATTTATTACAACGTTTCGGCCGTTGTACGCTCCGGCCTTCTTCAGGTGGTTGGAATGTCGAACGGAACCCTTTATTTCGCTCACTGGCGTAGACTGTTCTAGTTCCACGTGGAATATCTAATGGATGTCAGTTATCAGTTATCACCTCTTAAATCTCCTCTCCAATTTCTCCACCGCC
>CAHIKZ030000792.1:392500-402500 GCA_903632075.3 Acanthosepion pharaonis
AGAGAGAGAGAGAGAGCGTTCTCTACTACAGCTACTTAGAAAATACCAATATTTTTTATTTTCCATTTGATTTCTATATTTTTTCAACCAACACCCCCCTACCTCATCCATATTTATCTATTACTGACCATTCAAATAGACTCATCCCTGAATAAGTATAGACTAAATAAGTATAGAAAACACTTATTTTTTTGTGGTGTGACGTTTATAGAAGTAGTAAGAATATATCTTTACACCTATAAGATACACGTGTGCCTTAAAATACAATAAACCTTTCGACTTATGTAGATTTCAACCTTTCAAAGAAATTTTTTGCCCGCATAAAAAAAAAATCACACGTAGTGACTACTCTTATTTTTTTTTATTTTTTAAAGGAAGAACATGAATACATCATTTGAATAGTTAGCGGTCCGAGTATGTGGATCAGGTGGTTGGCCCTTGGAACCTGCATTTATGCAAAACAACGCAAGAACCTTCGATATAGACATAGGGCACCTGTAAGAAATTAAAGGCTAGCTTCGTGGATGATGTTAGTTAGTTTTGGTCCCTTGTATTTTTTATGTACCTACTAATAAACCACCAAAATTCATAGTACGCACCATGCAATCTGGTGTCGCTAACAGAGCAAAATTTGGTTACCAACAACACCAACTGGTAGCGGTGGAATAAAAAAAATAAGAGAGAAAGAGATTTTCAACAAAGAACTTGCAAAAAAAAAAAAAAAAAAAAAAAAAAAGACTTGAAGAGGAGGAAGTAGAACGCGAAAGAACGTAGGCAAGAGTAAAGAGAGGAGAGTAAGGAGAAACAAGAGGAGAGTAAGGAGAAACAAAAGGAGAGTAAGGAGAAACAAAAGGAGAGTAAGGAGAAAGAGAGTAGAAAATAAGAGAGTAAGAAGAAAAGTGAAAAACAGAGAGAAAGTGCAAGAGGAAGAAGAGTTGGTATCAAGAGGAGGAAGAAAGAAAGAGTAAGGTTGGAAGAAAGGAAAGAAGAACGTGTGAGGGAGAATGCGAAATGGTAAAGACATATGGAGAAAAGTAGGAGCATAAGAGAGGCAAACGAACCGAGAAAGATGCCACTAAGTTTTGTTATTTGACTTATCCTACCATCAAGTTACTGATGAATACTGCTAAAGTTCAAATAGTCTACGCACAATATATTATTTGAGATAACATACGCTTTAGTATAATGTTAATGCATGTTCTTTCTTCTGCTTTTTTTCATGTGCATGTTTTTTATAACAGTCTGTCGATTCGAAAAACTGGGGCAAGGCGCATGTGGAAAAAATGTTGGTCCAATTAACAACTAATCGATAACTACTGGCGCACTATTGTTATCAGCGCCGAGAGTAACATCGAAGCAACTACTTTGCTTGCAAACAAAGCAGATTAGACTACAGTCATAGGAAAGGAGACTAATTGGTCGAGAGGCCCGTAATTCTAGCTCAAGAACCGCGCTTGCTGGGATCGTTGCGGACTAACCAACTTTTTAATTTTAAAACTGAAACAATAATAAAAAATACATACACACAAAAAAAGTAAAGAACGAAAGTAAAAAAAAAAAAAAAAAACATTTCAGTAGCGGTCAGTCTAGTACCTGTAATTACTAGAATAAAAAATAAATTAAAAAAAAAAGCAATTTTATAGTGTTGTATGCGCAGTCGGGTTTTGAACAATTATATTGACAAGAGTGGAGTCGGGGTTGGATCTTTTTCTGCTAATCCACTCCAAATAATGCAAAGTTAGTTCTCGCAAATATTAATTCACAGCAAGTAATTATAAATTTTAAATCAAAGTATGTTTGATTTTTTTTATTCAATTTTTGGCACTCTTTTGAAATTATAAATTTTAAATCAAAATTTGTTCAGGTTGCTTCGCACCACCTCCAACCCACAGAATGAAAAGTTACCAAAAATCGAGGAGTTATTCACATTTCGTAAGTGCTGATGATATTCGAGGTACTTTCTTTTTCTGATTTTGCCTTGTTTATCGGGGTGGGCACAAATCCAGATCCCAAACTTAGAAATAAGTGAAATAACACACTCGAGGCGCCCATATTTGGGGCGATCTCAAAGGTCAACCCAATCGTAGTGCAACGGAAGGACCTCGATCTGGAAGAGTTTTTTTTTTTAAGTTTAGTAAATATTATTTTGGAGGTAAATTAACAGAAAAGATCCTTCAGGGTTTACTTGAGCTGTTAGTAAGGAAGTTACATCAAATTTAAACAAATACATACGTAAATATATCCTTTCCATTGTGAGTTACTCTGTTCCTCAGGTATATTAAAACAAATTCTTCTTTAATAAGTATCTTATAAAATCGTGGTTTTCCCTTATAACCAATACAATTCATGCTACTGCGACTATTGCATATATTAGATTTGTTTTCAGAAGTTTATTTCAAATGTGTCAGAATACAGTACACTTTGGTATTTAAAAAAGGATATAAAATTTCAAGAACGCGTACAAGTAAACCATATTTCACTGCCCACAATGCAAGCAGGGAGACAGATAAAAAAAAGAGGGTTAAATGTTAAGTTTTTTTTATCTGATTCACTCAACATGGATATTTTTAGAGCTATTATCCTACTAACAAATTTCTTTTGCTTTGATTTGAAATAATGGGTGCGACAAAAGTAACGCCTATTTGTATTTATTAAATTTTATTGAAGAAAAATAAATTACAATAGTTTAAGATGGCCAAAGATTAACTATGGCTAATGCGTTCGGGAATGGATTAATTACGACTGAATGAATAGTGAGTTCGATCCTCACTGAGGTCGATTTACTGCATTTTAAACTACAAATTTCGACCTTGCTAATCAAACGTGGCCTTCGTAGCTAAACTAGTATAACACGTCAGGCATATGACTATTTAAAAACAGTAAAATTGACATTGCTAACCGAAACGCTCCTCTGTGGCTCAATCGGTAAATGCACGTCAGGTTATATGACGGTTCCGTATAGGATACAGGTTCGATTCCTGTCGAAGGACAAATATTTTCTGTGAAATTTCTCGTACATTCAGGCCGCTAAATGTTGTTAATACTGTTTATTATAACCGGAGCATCTACTTAAATATTTGTGCATATAAATAACGTACAAGGAAAAAATATATTAAAATAATTGTCAAACTTAGTACATTTCGTAATATATATATATATATATATAACATGGCTCTTGGGGCACCGTTCCGAGGTTATCCGTATACTTGGATGAGTATCGCTGCCTGAGTGGATATTGAGTCTAGTTTGTGTCTTCTTCGTCACCGAGGCCAGTGCTTCTGCATACTGTTGAAGATTATTCTGGGCTCGATGAATTGATTATATGATTACTCTAAATCCACAATTTTTTTTATTCACACACACACACACACACACACACACACACACACACACACACACACACAGATATATTGTAAAAGTAACGACATTATTTATTTATTAACTTTTACTGAACAAAAATAGATTACAGTAGAAAATTTATAAATATTGTCATATCAAAGCAACATGATTTGTTATGCAGGGTTTTAAGCGAGGCTTAGAAATGGCACCAGGCCGAAAATATGGAACACAGCAAGCATTGAACTCACAATTCACACATAATTAATCTAGTAAAACACGCTTGCTAACCATTACACCACGTCATGTCATAGTGCCCAGACACAGTTTGTTATGATAAACTATTTAACACGTTCAAAATGCTCCCCTTCGTGTCCAAGTAAAACGCTGAACCCTATCAGCATCACTTCTAAAAACCATTCGACGCATTTCTACATTAATTCCAGAAAATCTATCAGAATTTTCTTGTTTTAATTAGAAAGCCTGCGTAAAAATGTAAGTTCTATTTATTCGTAATGAATCGAACGGAATATGCGAACAAAGCCGAGCTTAAAATGAGAGTTCTACGCGCATATAAGACTAAATTAAAAAATAAGCCCAAGCTATCTCGTCATTACCGTTTTAGGAACACCTCGTACGTCAGATTAATCACTTCGGAAGAGATAATTTTTTTTTAAACGGTGTCACCCCAAGCAAAGCAGTACAGCCACAAGCACGCAGGGGGTTACAGGGTGTGAAAGAATTAAGAACAGAAACATTAGTAATGAGAAGAAAGAGAAAAGAGCAATCAGGGGGACAGAAGATAGCGATTGATATTGCATTTAAATTTTTGCTGATTAAAATTGGCTGGAAAGCATAGAACCGGAAGGGAGTTCCACAAGCGGGAAGTTCGAGAGAAGAAACTATTAGCATAGAACTTACGGCTATATCTAGCCAGTTCTGCTGTAAATTGATGAGATCTCGATTGTCTAGTATTGCGCTTAAATTCATCTGGTCTAGGTACCATAGTGCTCATAGAGCTCATCTAAACAATTACCATGAAAGTATTTATAAAAAAAGGGCACAGAGAGTCAACCTTACGGCAGTGGGCAAGTGGCTGAAGTCGAGTCACCAGATCAGGGCCAATAATATTGCTGATTTTTCTTTGGATCTTATCAAGGAACTCCAGGTAAATAGCAGGGACACCAGACGATATATGGCAGCAACATTCTCATCATCATCTTGCGGCCTCAGCCGAGATTGAACTCACCAATACTTTGATTGGTGTAGTTCATAATCTTGTCAAAATAGCTGAATTCTTGATGCTTCGCTAGGGCTATCAAGGGTGTTTTTATCGTGACACCAACACTAAATGGATTGCCAACCAAGGCTGAGAGAGACTCCATTCACCCTCCTCTAAAAGCAGGTTTGAATTCAGAGTTTTCCTTCTCCTAGACTAGTTGCCATCAAAGGCTATAGAACCCAGTCTGTCCTGCTATTTACCCATAGCTGGAGGGAGAAGAAAGAGGATTCACACCTTTCCCAAGGGTGTTAGCACGTAAGTGAATGTAATGGATTCGACTGGAATTCGAACTCGGCTCTCCGATTCCTCAATCCAAGCCGCTATCCATTACTCCACCGTGCTTCCAAATTCTAAGCTCGGACGAAGGTTAGACATATATATGTAAGATTCCAAAGAGAAAAATTACCTCGCCGGACACAGTTCACCGACTTTCTTAGCAGTTGATATAGCGATGGATTTGATATAGCCATTCCACCTCATGTCAGTTGAGAACGTTAGTCCAAGAAGGCACAATGTACCACTTTCTTGAAGGACAGCATCAGCCATACTGGTGGAAGGCAGAGAGGGGTCTCTCAGATGATTAATGAAGAGTAGTTTAGTTTTGAGATGATTTGGATTGTTTTACGGCATATCAACCTCAATGGGTCATTTAATCCCGACAACTATTTTTTATCTTGGTAGTAATTTTGTTTTATCAAAAATCTATTTCTTTTAATATTTTTTCCTCAAAAATGTATAGCTGGTAATATTATTTTTTCAAAGACATATAGCTGGTAATATTATTTTTTTAAAAACGTACAGCTGTCAACATTATTTTTTCAAAAACATATTATCAGAGTTTATCGTCATTATCAAGACGCAGATGTAGCCTGGGCTTTAACTATTTGCCTATAACTGGAACCCCAACAGGTGCTACCACCCCGAGTCTGGGTGGACCTGGGAACACCAGCAATTAAGAGGTGGTTCTACGCTCCTCAAAACATCCTGATCAGAGGCCTTGCTGTTGGACGTATTTATCGTCTTACCCTGGACGTGGATGTAGTTTATCGTCTTACCCTGGACGCGGATGTAGTTTATCGTCTTACCATGGACGTGGATGTAATTTATCGTCTTACCCTGGATGCGGATGTAGATTATCGTCATACCCAGGACGGCAGTTTAGTTTTAACGCTTCCATAACTAAACCTCAGAAGATAACCCCACCTCTAGGACTGGTCATAATTGGGTTTAAGATTATTTGTGTATTCAGATTTGAATAAATGTGTTTTGTTTTAACTTCTAATGACATTTTATTATTGTTATAAATACACGATTGTTTTTGTTGATTGGTTTTATAATTAAATTTCATAGTTATCCAAATAAAGTCATTTAGTGTCGAAGAGTGGTAACCATCTTAGCATCTCGATCACAGCTCAGGAGTAAAGAGAATTAAAAAATGAATAAAGGGAAGTAACAATGTTGACATTTTCTTAAATTTTATGTTTTGAAAATCTAAACAATATCACAAATTAATATAGAACAGGGATTCCCGATACTTTTTGTGTCAATGGCCACTTCCGCATGAAAAAAATTTCCATTGGCCACCTGTATAGTAAATATTCAAAAGCATACCAAAATTGTTTGCTAAAAGTTTGTTACTGGTTCATAAACTGCTTTATGATGCAGAGGTGGGTAACAAATAACGCTTACTAATGCGGAGGTTGCTGCTGTTGCTACTAACGTACTAAAGAATAAACGAAAGCAAACTTGACTATTGAAAACTATAGTTAAAGTTGATTTTATGGTTAGGATTATTGCAAGTGTTGACAAATTAAACGATTTTTTTCTTAATTATAATATTAAAAAGAATAGAAATTACTAGCAACTAATAAAGAACTAGCGAATATTTTTCTTTTTTTGTTCTTCCCTTATCTGATATATATATATCCGAAAAAATGTTATTTTGTCTGAAGAACTACTTGAGTGTTAATGAACCTTCTCAAAAACTAAAACTACAGAAAATACCAAAATATTCATTGTTGGCGGAAATATTTATATCGTATATAGGAATGTCATCCAGTTAGTCCCAATTAGCCCCCTAATTTTTAATACTATTAAATACTTTTAATACTAAAAATCTGTATCGCGCACCAAAATTTCCAATCGCGCATCATTTTCTGTTCAGTTGCTCATCGCCCTCCGAACAGTTGAAATCGCCCGCTGGTGGGTGATATCACCCAGGTTGGAAAAACCTGATAAATACAGTCCAAAAGGCGAGCTACATGTTGAGATTGTCGAAATCAAGTAGTTACACAAATTTCAATATCTGTAAAATGTCATACAAAATTCCGAAGGTATACAAATATAGCGAAAGAGGTATTTCAGAAAGTAAGCAAGGTATTACGAAACAGAAATCATTGTTAGAAACAAAGAAAAGAGTTTTTACCTGCTATATCATATCTATTCTCTTAGACAATTTTGTCACAGATGTAGAAGGGAATTGAAAGGACAGAGATGTGGTTCTAATAATTAATGTTGAGAATACCATGGAAAGAGTATGTGAGTGATTGAAAGATTTGTCTGTTTAACGGCATACCAATTCCTTATAGGTCATTTAATGGTGAAATTTAAATTTCTTGGGAGATTTGAAATAATAAAAATCTGATATATATTATTCTGCTTCCACAATTGAATTCATGGTAGATGATACTCAGGTTTTGTGCATGTTTGTGCAGACATAATTACTACAGGTTGTAATATGTGCGTTTTATGTTGTAGTTTTGTTGAAGTTTCACACTGGCTAGCGAAAATCTTTTTTCGAATTTGTGGGATTGGTGAAAGGAGTCATTATTGTTATTTTCTAAATGGTCCAAAAATAACAGGTGGTAGGTGTACAACTACGTCCGAAAGTATTTTGGCAGTATTTTTTTCCTTGTAATGATTGTTTAACAAAGAACACTTTCTGATAAGATTTTATTGGTTGAAAAATATATATTGGATTTAATTGCTATAAACTATAAGGAAACCTATGCTAAGAGAAAGAGTTAAAATTTCTATAAAACATAATGAGGAAATAATTCAATATTCGTAGGACACATTAAGGGCAAGAGAAGCATAAGGAAACAGTGAGTAATATACTTAATGCAATTTTGTGGATGGATGCTAAAGCAAGGACAACTATTGGTGGCAAAAGGTTAATAAATTGCTTCGACCCCCCCCCACTATTTTAATCTTTTCACTCCAAGCAAGGTGATAATGCCGCTAGAACGCAAGGGGTTATAAGGCGTGAAAGGGAATGAGGAGACTGAGAGTGGGGAAGATTGAGAAAAGGACAAAAAAGGAATAGGGTACAAGACGACGATTTACTTTAAATTTAAATTCCTGAAGATTGTAGTTATCAGGGAAGCAAGAAATCGGAAGGGAGCTCTACAGGTGGAAAGTGCGAGAAAAGAAACTGTCAGAGTAGGATTAGCTGTTGCATCTATCTAGTTAAAAACCTAGCTGCTAATCTAGTAGCACACTTAAATTCATGTAGTCGAGACACCAGGTGAAAAAGCTCTTCAGAACAGTTGCCATGAAAATATTTATAGAAAAGACAGAGGGAAGCCACATCACCTCGGTGAGAAAGTGACTGAAGCCAAATCAAGATCAATTACATTAAAGATGCTTCTTTGAATTTTCTTCAAGATTCACAAGATGTACAGCAAGAGCACCAGATCACATATGGCAACAGTATTCAATGCATGGAAGTTGTGGAGAATAATGATCGTCTAAATCCTGAAAGACATTAATGCATAAAAGAAAGGAAAGAAAGAAAGAACATGCCGGATATGAAATAAACACCTATCAAAAGATCATGTTTAGCGTATTTTCCGGCTTGGGAGACGCACCCTAATATTGAAAAGAAATTTCTAAGAAAAAAATGTCATTCTCATACAACACATTCATTATGCGTCCCTCACAGACTGGCGCCACGTATCGTTTACATTAATCACTCGTCCGATTTTGCTTGTATGGCAATGACATACTACTCAAGAACAGAAAGGTTCCCGCCGCTGTTTGTAAACAGAGCATGTTTAAGCTTGTGGCTTGGTTCCAGGAAAGCTTATTGCCTTGGAAATACTTGTAACAGCTAAGTACTGAGGTTACATCATATAAAAGGCTGAATGAGATAGACAGCTAACATTATAGTGTAATGACTCAACATACAAATCCACGTCCCTATCAATCAAACCAATTAGGTGACCGTCCAAGCTTACTTGAGTCTGGGCGTTGCCTTATATTTGTCTTGGAAAACGCACACTTGTTTTTCAGAGTATTGTTTGGGAAGAAAAGTGCGTCTTGTAAGCCGGAAAATACGGTAAATCTTGCGAATTGATTTTATTACGACAATTTCGCTAAGACCATATCACAATGCCTTTTCCATAGTCTGTTGGGTCTCAGGTTCATCCCAGACATCTAATGGAACTCATATGTATAATCCATTGCTAAAGATCCTGAAAAAAAATTAGTCGGCTTTTCTATCGATTCAGGAATTATCTGACAACTTCTGCTATGCTTTACAAAAGTCTAGACAAAAAAACGTATAAGTCAGACACTTAAATGGGGGAGAATAAGAGGATTCATGCCTTTTTCAAGGGTATTAGCACGTAAGTGAAATATAATGGATTCGACTGGAATTCGAACTCGGCTCTCCGATTCCTCAGTCCGAACCGCTATATATTACTCCACCGTGCCCCCTGCTGCATTAGTATCATATCTGAATTGATGCTGCTTAATACTTTTTTTACAGTACACTTCAACCTGTACAAAGTACGGAGCCCACTTAAGGTAGAGAGTTACGTTAAAGGATTTCTTATATAGGAAGGGAAGATCACGGTTAATTCTGGAGTTGAATAGGTTAAGAGTGTAGTAATCGTGTAAACATTCACTTGGGAGTCTGTTCAACAGAGTAGTGGTCCGTGGGAAGAAACTGTTTGAGTGGAATTTACTTCTCGTCGAAGGAATACAGAGTGAATGTAAGTGGCATGGCCGGTCGTAACTGTGAAGACTAGACCTTGCAAAACCAAGGATCGTAGTTCGTCCGAGCACTTTCCATTGAGCAGTGAGCAGAATTTCAAACTTTGATACGCCAGATGCACAAAGGTTGGCCGGCGCAGTGTTGGTAACCATTCAAGCTTGTCACCAACGAGGAGTCTGGGGTATGCTCCCTGTCCAGAAAATCATTGGTTCCCCCCGAAAAGACTGTGAAAATGATGTGAACTAATTTTAGCGTATAAGTTCTTATTCGTGTCCCCATCCTTAACTCCATAACAGAAAACAATTTGGCGTCTGGTCTACTATCATTGCTAGTGAATAGACCATGAAGAGACTTGCCATCATTTAATCCCAGCCAGATAGATC
>CAHIKZ030000792.1:407500-555000 GCA_903632075.3 Acanthosepion pharaonis
CTTTTATCTGCATTTTTTTTTTTTAACTGCTTTGCAGCTGGCTCTGGCACGTGGTGAACGTTCGGCGCGGAATTGATGTCGCTATTGTGGATCGCCTCCTGGTTGCTTTTCTGCAAGCCCCGCCCCGCCCCCCACACCTAACGGCACTCTACCCGTTCTTTCCCTCAAGCGTTTCTCCGCCTTGTTTTACTGCCTCTCTTGTCCATTGTCGCTTTTCTCTACCGTCGCCTTCGCTCGGCAAGTCTCAACGTTAGAAGAAGAAGGTGCTATATGTCTTTCTTTGTGCCGATACGAAAATCTGACTGCCACTCTCTTTCTGTGGCCCTGTTTCTAGCTACCGATTTCATTTGTGTATGTATGGAACTTCTTGGAGCCTCTCTCTCAGTCCATTCATATCTGTCTTGTAAATCTATCTATCTATTTGTTCACATCTATCTATCTATCTATCTATCTATCTATCTATCTATCTATTTGTTCACATCTATCTATCTATCTATCTATCTATCTATCTATCTATTTGTTCACATCTATCTATCTATCTATCTATCTATCTATCTATCTATCTCAGTCTTTGTTCATATATAACTATTTCAGTCACTGTTCTAATCTATCTCTTGGTCTCTGTTCATCTCTCTCTCTCTAATTGACTGTTCAAATCTATTTCTTTCTCTTGTAAAAAAAAAGCAACAACAAGAAGAGCAATAATAATAATAATAATAATTAATAATAAAAACAAGTAAAAGCAAACAAATAACACACTGCGGTGATGTAAAAAATTAGAGAAAGTTATGATGAATACAGATTTTGTATGTTTTCTCTCTGTTTATCTACTAGTCTATAACCGTATCGTCAAAAAACCAACTGTAAATATTAATTTTTCAATTACCTTTTATTTTCGGTAAGGGAAATCTAGGACTTTTATCTCTACAATTAACTCAATTGCTGCATGTTGGAAACAGTTCTGCTTTTTAAATTATTAAAGGTTGACATAGCCGAGAGTGATAGTGGGGGAAAGCTATAAAATGCTTTTATGGCACGTGTCTCAAATAGCTTCTGGCAACTGTCCAACTCCAAGCCGAAGAATAGGCGAAGGCGGAAAACTGGCGCCTCATAACCAGCTGCTTCGGGTAGATGGTGTTCGACAGCCCAGGAAGATACTCTAGCTAGGGGAAAGAACAAAACTGATTTTAAACCCGCTCTGCCTTGCAGTCATATCCAAACACAGAGAAGGATAAATCCAGGCAGAAAAGCCGGGGTGAAGCCCCGAAGACGGTTGGCAGTCAATACTGACAACTTTCCGGCAACTTCTGCAGCCAAACCATCTCCAAATCTAATGACCTGTATTCCTCTGGATCTTGTCGGTACCGACGAGAGAGGGGACGTGTAGTCTGCGTGTCGCATATATATTTCATATTGGGTATTGGAGTGGAGACCCGTAGACTGTCAACATTGACAACTTTCCGGTAACTCCTGTAGTTAAACCGCCTTCAAATGTAATGCCTTGTATTTCTTTGCATCATATCGGTACAACCGACAGAGGGGTCATGTAGTCTGGGCAGCGTACAGCCTCAATATACCATCGCCTAGGCCTGCTTTCTGGACAGGTCCCTTTAATTTCACTACCAAAGGACTGAATTTTGTTTGATCAAACAAGGTGTTGACTTTTAACTCTCGAGATAAACGGATGCCTATTAAATTATTGTTGTGGTTTCCTCCCTCTAAAGAGTCTATGTTGGACTCTTCCGCCTACAATAAGATTAGTAGGAGAGAAGGCCTTGGGGGGGGGAACAGTTGATTAGATTGAACGCTGCTTCATCGACACACACTCACTAGTAGTGTAATACTCTTCTGTTGTACTTACTGTTTAATATATGATATATCTGTAACACTTTTTTTTTTGTTATTTCTTTAACCATTTACTTGGTCACAATTATTAAGAGCAAAACATCCAAAAGAAAACTTATACAATCTGTACCTTCAAAAAATGCCGATGAGAAGCGACGTACATACGACCAACCAATCTGAGGTTGGAGACACGGATTTCGCAACATGTTCCCGCCTATTTGCGTTCAAGTAGTCGAAGCCAAGTTTTGAGAACAACTCAAGCAATCCACGATTCGTCGATCGGGCAGCATTTGCTGGACAGTCCTAACTGCGCCGCTGAATATGAAGACACAATTCTACACAGTGCTCGCCAGGTTTACCATCTCCGAGTTCTTGAGGCTGTGTATATAAAATTTCACCTGCCGAGCCTATGCAGACAAAAGGAGCACTTCATTCGCTCCTGACGATTGATCGGAGGACTGTGAGTTTCTTTTTTTCCATTTTATAATCTTGTGGAACTTTTTAATCCTTTTATTAATTATTTACAATTAAAATTTATTTTATTTTAATCGCGTTCCAACTCCCCCCCCTCTTTCTTTATTATTGTGTGTGTCTTGATTGTTTTGTACTTCGCCAAAGATTACCTTTGAAAAAGTGTTGGTTGAAAGGATTCTAAGGTATAAAATGGCGTCTATTTTGTTTAAACACACACACATATATATAAATCGCAAACGTTTTTGGTTGTTGGTTGGTTGGTTGTTTTGTTTTATGTTATATCAACCTCAGTGGGTCATTTAATGCCAAGAAAATTTTAAAATAGACTCATAGCGATAGTTTGGTAAAAAAAAAAAAAAAGGTGTGTGTATACATATATATTTGAACCGTTTTTCAATTACTCATATTTTTGAGTACAATCCAAATTCTTTTAGGAAATTTACAATCTTGAAAGTTTTATTCTCGTAAAAGTTTTTTAAAAATTACTAAGTTGGTAAAATTTTGTTCTCACTCAATCAAAATCTACACACCTTTCAAAATGTATTGCTGGTAATATTTTTTTACAAAGTATTTCTGGTATTAAAACCTATTTTTACACTTTCATCGTGTTTTAACCCTAGTTTACGGGTTAACTATTTACCCATAGCTGGGACCCTAACAGGTGCTACCACCCCGGGTCTGGGGGGACCTGGGAACATCAGCAATTAAGAGGTGGTTCCATGCTCCTCAAAATCTCCTGATCAGAGGCCTTGCTGTTGGACGTATTTATCGTCATACCCAGGACGGGTTTTTGGTTGTAATATATATTATGCTTTATGGAAAATAAAGCATAATATATATATTTTTTTAAAAATCCACATTACAACCAAAATTGTTTGCAATTTCTTCTTTTTAATATATACACTTTTCTCTCGTTGGAACAACTATAGCCTCTTCCCTTTAAATATATTATTTTTTATTATGAGAGATTATAATAAAAACATGTTTTTATTATAATCTCTTATAATAAAAACAATAATAATATATTACTCTACTTTGTATTGAGCACTTTTTAAAATGTAAATGCTACGAACAGTCGAATTTTACTCCATCTGTTCTTTCTCTTATTAGGATCTCTCTCTCTCTCTCTCTCTCTATATATATATATATATATATATATATATATATATATATATATATATATATATATATATTGTATCTTTTTATTTGCTGATCCAAATTTAGTTTTAACATTTGGTCAACTGCTTTTTGAAAATCTTCCATATTCTTTTTTGTTGCTTTGAAACACGTGTACTAAGAAGAGGTACACAAAAAATCTTTTTTTTTCTTTTACAGAAAAAAATATAGACAATAGTTAAACTAAACTAATTATGTGTTTAGCTTTTTTTTCCGTGGTTCCGTTAATTTTGACGTAATTGAATAAATTTTCACCACACTTATGTATTTTTTTATAGAGTTATAAAAAGAGAAAACTCACCTCAGTGAATTTGAGGGGAGAATAATTTTATGCCCGAGTTCAACTCAGTTACATAAAAAATTTTTTGATAGTTTTTTCCGAAAACTTGAGTACAATGGTAGTACTTGCTCTTGTATTGTTAGTTTGTTTTACGAACAACTGTTTTTTTTTTCTGTGTGTGTGGGTGTGTAGAAATCGTTCTCGTAATGTTATATGGACAGACTTTAATATTCCGTAGATGTCGAATCGCTAGTTCGTCACTGATGTTTGGTATTGGAATATATGTAGATGCTGGGTGTTTAGCTTTTAAATCGCTAATGTAGTAATACCAGCTTAATTTCACGTTCAACACTGCTGTGGGAACGCGTGGAGTTTCTGTGTATTTTTCGAGTACTCTGTCGCAATTGATATGGTGAGAACGAAATTCTCGAATCTTTTCTGTCGCCACTGTTGTGGGACTGGCAAGGTATTGCGGTTTTTCGACGTGAATGCGTTTCTAGAATTCTTCGTCGACCCAGATGTGGGATTGGTAAGGTATTTAGGTTTCGCCGTGAGTGCGTTTCTAGAATCCTCGTCGCCACTGATGTAGGGCCAAAGTTGAAACCACAGAAGGAAAACACGGAACACAGATTAGAAGTAAGAAAGATATATTAACAACAGGTTACAGAGATAGTGTAAGCGGAGCTTACTATATGTTAGGGTCCAATACTGGTAGTCGTACGCGGCTCTCACTGTGTCTCTGTCTCTCTGTGTCACTCTCTGTAGAGTGCTATGTCGCCTACTTAATATAGGCCTGAAAGAGTCTATTGTGTAGGTAGTTTCCGGTCTCACAATAGATAGTCACTCAAACCCACTAAAAATAATGTTCATAGTAATAAAACGAAATAATTTCGGATTAAAAAGTCCAGTCAATTACGTTTTTGGTAAGAAAATGAAGCTTGTAGTTATAGATCTGTAGAAGTCTAAATGGGAGATGTGCGTTCCTTAAATAGAAAATACGAACTTTGCTTTATCAAGATGGACTCCCGTGAACAAATTGGTCACGGCATGCTTCGGTTATACGACTCTTTTCCTTGGTGGAGAGATCTAAATCCTATGAATGGCTGTAGTCGTAACACGAGTTCCACGCTCACTTCAGACAATTTGTGGTCACGGGATTTATAAAGTTCATCCCTCCGTTCTTTCGTTTGCGTTCAAAGTCGCCTGAAGATCGGGCTACGACTAGGGCCATCCTTCCATAGAAATTAACGTTGTTAAGCGTTTTTTGCTCTGTCTAGGTAATCTAGGCTTTGAGCACTTTACTGAGTAGGTAGGTTTACCTTTTAGTCTATTCTCTTTTTTCACTATCATCGTTTTTGTTTTTTTTCGAGACTTCATCTGCATAAGAGTTTTAGGTTTTGGCAAGTCGTGCGTTGGTTCCATCAGTGATTTGCTTTAATACTTACATACATACATATATACATAAATAAATAAATAAATAAATAAATGGACTCTTCCGTCTGTTTCGACCGATTGATTAAGTTATGAATTTTGTGCGATAAACTTAAGTGGCACAAAAGACCCGCTAATAATTTGCAAAGGAGGTCGGATACGATATGGAGTAAAAGTCAGGATTGTGTGATGCGGTCACTGTTAGATTGGCTAACCTTTTTGATCTTTCTCTCGCTTATTGAAGACGATTCAGACTAGCAGATTGAAAACTACCGAGTCCACTACGTTGATCTCCACTCTACCCGCTCCAAGGCTAAGCGCTCGAGGTTGTTATTCAGCATGTCTTTGTATCTAAGCCATGGGCGTCCTACATTTCTGTAGCCCTGATCTAACTGGCTGTACATTAGGATTTTGGGTACCCTGTCATCAGACATTCTCAAGACAACTGAGACTGAATGCGGAAAGTCTCAATTCCTCTAATATTACACCTATTAAACAGGTCTACATTGGATGCCCTGTCTTGAAGGCTAACTACACAGATGGAACACAGACAGCTCTTATGGAATACATCCAGCTGGCATATATGGTACCTGTATGGATTTCATGACTCAGAGCCATACAAAAGGATGGCAAGGACAACAGCTCTGTAAACCCGAATTTTTTTCCAGTTGGTTACCCCGCTCATCCCACAAGCGATGGCGAAGTTTGCCGAAAGCACTGGTAGCCTTAGCAATCCGATGCATGATTTCATCATCTAAAGATGTACTGTAGTTGATTTTTCTACCAAGATAAGTGAAAGACTTTACATAGTTCATTATATATATATATATGTATATATATATATGTGTGTGTGAAAAGTGTATATAAATATAAATAAATATATATATGTATAATTATTTATATATTATATGCGCGGTACTTATTAGAAAGCGCTCAATATCAGAGATAGAGCTAACATAATATGACATGTATACAGTCACGAGACACTAACGTGACATTTCCGCCACACTTCCAATGTTTAAATTTCAACATACAAATGCGTATGTATAAACATAACACCACCCGTATACCTACATGTGTCATAGCCGAAACTGCCCACATACGTTTATATATGTATGAGTCCCGACGGACGACCAAGTATGTATATGTGTCAGCATATATCGATGTCTGCGTTAGTACGATGAATGACAAAACGACGAAGTTTCCCCCACCACTTCTACAATAACACCAATACACGCAATCTACATAAACCCAAATTTTTTAAAACATTAATCAGTTTATTATTAATATATATACAAGCAAAAACAGACATACACCTTGTACACAAAAATGAAGAAAAGTTTAAAATAATAAAAAGATAAGACGAAAGACCTCATTCCTTCCCCTCTCTCTGGCCAATTTATTGCCCCTTAAGCAAAGGGAGATTTTTCCACCAGTCCAAGAAGAATTTTAAATTACTACCACACACAAAAGACAATGGTTAAACATAAGAATATATATGAAAAAATTCCTTTAAATAACTATTTTTCGCCTGATGAAGGTCACAAGATCCGAAACCCATGTAGCAAAAAAATATGGAAACTAAATTATAATATATATTAAACAAATCCACATTATAACCAAAACCGTTTGCCGCTTCTCTTTTCTCTTTAAAACATACTCTTTTCTGTAATTGGAACAACTATAATCTCTCCCTTATATATATATATATATATATATATATATATATATATATTTCAGTTATATTTTTCAGCATTCAAGTACCTACATGTAAGTGTCTTACTAAATTAGTACTGGAATAACATGGGGTAATTAAATCCTAAAATGTTCAAGGCCGAAAATAGTTAAAATCTAATGTCTACAATAATATAATTAAAGTAAATATCAATCTTTCAGACGCTTAACGTGAATCTCGTTTTGTCTCGTTGACGTAGTTTTTATTCCTGCCAAGTAAAAGCTTTCTGGAGACACCAGTAGTGAAAAATCTCAAATTAAAAAAACACAAAACAAACTTAATTAAATTCAAGTTTAATTTAAAAAAAAAATCCAAATCCGTCAAATATTTAGCCAAATTTACTCACGCTTTCTATTGTTCCGTCCTCCTCCACCCCCTCACTCTTTCCGGCACTTACGGCCACATTACGTTGGAACATCGGTTAAGCAGCATTGAGAAATGGAATATATATCATACTTATTATAAAACCCAGGTTGTGTGTGTGTTTGTTCGTTTATATATTGGATCGGATTTCCTACATTTTTTAACCGATTTCAACAAAACTTCACAGGACTACGTAAAATTACCTTGTGGTGGTTCTGACAGCGCCAAAAATTGGAAAAATACAATTGTTTTTGAATGAAATCAATTTGAAAACACGATTAAGAGGCATTATTGAAAGGGGGACAACTCATATCGAGTTATACTTATTATAAAACCCAGGTTGTTTGTGTGTGTGTGTTGTTTGTCTGTCTGTGTGTGTGTGTGTGTGTTCGTTTATATATGGGATCAGATTTCCTACATTTTTCAACCGATTTCAACAAATCTTCACTTTTTTTGGCAGGTAGTGTTTCTTATTGTCTTGCACACTTTTTTCTTTATTTTTACATTCAGAATGCTTTAAAAATTCTATTTACAAGACAATTGTTTATAATAAAATTTTATTCAATCGGTAGACTCATAACGATTGAAAACAATGCTTTTGTTTGAGTTTGGGTTTGGCCAATTCGTAAAAAAAAAAAAAAAAAAAAAACTAATTAAGACATGCGTATCTGTCAACCTTAAACAATAATATTTGTCAATTTTATTTTTCAGTCTTTATGATGGTCGATACTTGATCTATCTCTTACTGTTACATCCCTGGGCAACGCCGGGCTCTACTGCTAGTATATATATATATATATATATATATATATATATATATATATATATATATATAGGATAAGGATATATATATTTTTTTATATATCAAGAATAGTTTTGAAAGGAAAGATGTATGACAAATTGGAAAACGTATTTGTGACTCGTTTCATCCGTGACTCGTTTCATTTCATTTGTTGTCGTTGTTGACTCACATGCGCTAGAACAAGAGACGCTGAGAGTTTCAAAATTTAAATATATCATTTGATATATAAAAAAATATATATCGTTATGTCATATATATATATATATATATTAGACAATATTGTTGTTAATATATCTTTCTTATAATTTGTCACACATCAAGGAAAAACGTACCGCTTCATCGAAAACGCGGTTATAAATTATAATATATCTCAACACCAATCTCATCAGATCGAAATTACAAATAATTTATATTTAAATTTATCCAGGATATTTTACAAAAAACAAGATAACAGGAAGTCTCGACGCTTAACCTAGAAAATCTATTTTTGGGGGATTTATAATATTGAAGACACATGTGGGGGAGGAGGAGTTGTTAGCTTTCAACCTGATTTTCATGTGTGGTGGTTGGAAGAACATAGTAACAGCTAAAATACTAACACACATATGCATATATATATATATATATATATATATATATATATATATATATATATAAGGGAGAAGAGAAAATAATTTAAATAAGATAATTTAAATAGAATGAATGAATATATAATACAAAACACACATAGACATATATGTATGTATATGTATGTATGTATGTATGTATACACATATATATATACACATATATAAGTGGGAAGTGAATATAATATGCTACAAAATACAAACAAAACATCTTAAATTCAATATCTATAATATTTAATTTATATCCATATTTATAGAATCCAACACATACACCCCCCATATATATATATATATATATATATATATATATATATATATATATATATATATATAGCCAAGGGGCGGCGTAATGGCTATCAAGCTTGTTTCGCTAGAACAATTACGACTGAGTAGTGAGTTTGATCGTCACTGGGTACCCCCTACTTTCGGCCTTGTGCTACATCTAAGATACGCTTGGAAAATCATTAATAGCTGACTAGTTTTTTAAAATTTAATTATTTTAATTTTTTCTTCCAAGCATAAGTTACATCTATTTCTGAAGCCGTTGGGTGTTTGAGATTTACCTATAATCTTCCATTCAATCTCTGGGGAGAAGTTTCTATCCTTTAATTCCCAGAAATATTTAGAAAGAACTGGCTGGTGTCTTAGATAAGGGTCAGAGAAACAATCCTTGTGATTATATAGTCACTGCTTCCAGATCCTGGCGGAAATTCCGATACATACTTTTTTAAAAATTTTCTTTAGGGAAAATGGTTGCTTAGTATATAACATTTTCGGATTTGTATATACCTCCAACTGGGCAGTTTTTGTCTCTACAGTTGCAAGAGGATTTGTTATCTGTTTGGTTATTGTTATAAAATTTGTTTAATATTTTATTAATGTGTGAATTAATAATTTTTTTAGATGTTATTTGTGCACGAGAAAGTAATTTTAAATGTTTTTCTATTAAAAACCTTACTAAGTGGGTTATTTCGGTTAAGATGTTTGTCATTCAATTTCAGAAATTATTGACCGATATTTATATTAGACAGTTGGCAGAAAGAAGGGTTAAACCATATAACTTTTCTTTATCTGTGTCTGGTTCTATTTATTTTAGTATCATTTGAAGATTCTAGGTAAAACAAATTTTGTTTAAAACCACTTTTTATGACGGCGTATAACATATTTTATTTTCATCAAAAAATTTATTATTGGAAGATAATTCTAATAAATTTTATTGTTGGAAGATGATTCTAATATTTACAGTGGTAGTAATTTGTTTAATTATTTGATAGGAATGGTTGGAGTTAACATTAATATAGATTAGAGTTTCATTATGTTTGTGATAAGGTTTAAATGTGTTATTCGAAAGGTTTAAAGCTATTTCTAAAAAAATTAACTATTTTAAGATTGGATGAAATTTTTATTTTAAACCCAAGGAATTTGAAAGTCCTGATGATTTTCTTTTGTATATAAGAACATAGTGGACCATTACTATTAGGGATAACAATACGTTCATCATCTCTATGTAGATGAGCTGTTTAGGGTCAATGATCCTACTAAGTGTGTTTAAAATATAGATGCCCACTAAATCTCCAATTTCAACGGAGTCATAGGCACCCATAGGGACATCGAAATTCTGATAGTGAGTTTTAATCCAAGTGAAATTATTATTAGTTAATAATGACTTTGTAGATGCTAATATAACCTTGAATTCATCATCCATGATTTCTACATAGTTTTTAGCGAAATTCAAACTTTTTAAAAAGAGATTATTAGATATGGAAGAGTAGAAATCATTGCTCTGTATACTATACATTAAGCACTCTTTATGGATAGACCTACTTGGATTATCCTTTTCACTTACGGATTTGATATATATATATATTGGATAATAATATATAAATTTTTATATATCAAATGCAATATTGGGGAAAATGTATGACAAAGTTGTAAAAAGTTGTCGTGTAAAGCGTTTCGTCCTTTAGGACTTCAGTCTAAATTTAGTCCAAAAGGATATATATTTATACAAATTTTGAAACTCCCAGCGCATGCATTATCTATCTATCTATCTATCTATCTATATATATATATATATTTATATATTACTTAATAGCTGTGTTATATAACATTGAGCACTGTTATAATAAAAACCTGAGAAAAATATATATGTTCGTGCAAGTATATATACATATACGTATGTCTTTTGAAATCCGATATCACGTTGAAACACCGGTTCACGTACTATCAATGAAGTTAAGCAACGTGAGCCTAGTGCGTATCTATATGAGTAACCACATTGGAATACCAGGTGCTTGGATGTGGGAACGGTATAATATATGACTCGAAATTGTTAATCAGAGAGCCAGGTTCGGAGAGTTGGGTTTGTTATATTCACTTACGCGCAAATTTCCTTTGAAAAAAAAATGAAATCTCTTTTTCCCCAGCTATGGGTTAATTAGTAAGGTATGTATCACTAAACCATTATTATATCCTCCACCATAAAAATCTTACCATCTAAAATATATTTTTTGCTTTAAATAACCTGAAAAGGGTTGATAAGCCATGAAAACGAATGTTAGAATGAGGTGCTTGGTGTGAATCCTAAAATCCCAGAGTATTTTTTTTCATTTTAAGGAACTTCTTTCGGTTTGTTATGATACGTCTGAACGGTCGAACCAAAGTCGTTTGAACAGTTCCTATTGTTTGGCTGTTGCTACCCAAACGGCTTTTGTATTCTTTTGGGCTCTTCTGGTTATATTTATTGATTATGCGACGGTTAACCGTTTCATCTTCTCCACAGGCGGATTTTACTGTCTTTCTGGTGTTTGTCAATCTTCGATTTGGCATATCATGTGATATATTTTCCCAATTTGTTTCTTTATTGATTTGTTCTCTGCCTTGCCATGTCTCTGATTAGTATTATGACTACGACTTTTCATTTGGTGGTTAAGAAGTACATTGAAACGTTAACCTATCTGAATTTATTTATTTTTTATGCTAGTTTATGTTTGCTCTAATATACGTAAAAGGCATTTTTCCATGATTACAATTATAGACTATGTTTCTAACATACGTATTTAATATCCTTCCCAGCTCCCAAATTTCTTTAATTTCCTTATACATGATTATTAGATCCTGTCTTTTTGCTTGGATGGCGTTTCTCTATTGTTTGTGCTGATGTCATTCGTCTACATAGTCTGTTTGTTTTGTTTTAAGTCATACCAACTTTAATGGGTTATTAAATTCTGACAGGATTTTTATTGCTGCCAAAATTTTTGTTTTTATCAAAAATATATTGTTGGTAATATTTTTTCAAAAATGTATTGCTGGTAATATTTTTTCCCATTTAAAAATGGTAAAATACATTTTTTTTCAAAAATGGTAAATTTTTTTTCCAAAAACGTATTGCTAGTATTAAAACTTATTTTTATACTTTCATAGTGTTTTGAGCCCTTTTTGTTTTTTTTTTTTTTATTGCTGGTAATATTTTTTTCAAAAATGTATTGCTGGTAACAAATTTTTTTTAAAAGTATTTCTGGTATTAAAACCCATATTTACATTTATATAGTGTTTTGACTTCAGTTTGGGGGCTAACTATTTACCCATAGTTGGGACCCTAACAGGTACTACCACTCCGGGTCAGGGTGGACCTGGGAATACCATCAATTAAGAGGTGGTTCCACGCTCCTCAAAACCCTTTGATCAAAGGCATTGGTTTGGTTTGTTTTGTTTTATGGCATATCAACCTCAATGGATTATCTAATGCCAACAAAATTTTTACTGCTAGTAATATGTTTTTCTTCAAAATCTATTTCTGGGAATATTTTTCCTTGAAGAAATCTGTAGCTAGTAATATTTTTTTCAACGAATATATAGCTGTTTGTATTGCTGGTACCTTTTTAAAAGTATTGCTAATAAAATATTTTCATTCAAAAATTATTGCTGGTAGTAATTTTTTTTTATTACAAAGTATTTCTGGTATTAAAACCTATTTTTACACTATTTATACATTTACCTATTTATTATTAAGTTTGGGTATTAACTATTTTCCCATATCTGGGACCCTAACAGGTGCTACCACCCCGGGTCAGGGTCGACCTGGGAACACTAGCAATTAAGAGGTGGTTCCACGCTCCTCAAAACCTCCTGATCAGAGGCCTTGCTGCTGGACGTAGTTTATTGTCTTACCCAGGATGCGGATGTCGTCTATCGGCATACCGAGGACGGAATTTAATTTTTTATTTATTCTTTTAATTTTAATAGGTTGGTATTTTTAAATAGTTTATTGTACAATTTACACATTCATATATAGTTTAAAAGCAAAATATCGCATTGCATGTCGTCCACTATATTAAGAGCAATCGTTTGTGTTCACTAAATGATTGTTTGAATCAGCCAATAGTTGCTTCCAATTCATCTAACAATTCCTTTTCACTTCCATTATTTACATTGTTTGGACTGTTGCCCTCATCTTTATTGTCATGTTCACGTTTCAGTCATTGCACACTCAAGGATACATGACCCAGTGGACCTGAGAATACCAGCAATTAAGAAGTGGTTTCACTCTCCTCAAAACCTCCTGATCAGAGGCCTTGTTGTTGGACGTAGTTTATTGTCTTACCCAGGACGCGGATGTAGTTTATCGTCATACCCAGGACACTTGTTTGTTTTCTTTTATGGCATATCACCTCCAAAGAATTATTTAATGCCAATTTTATTTTGTATAAATAAAAAATGTATTCTTTGTAATAAAATAAATTTGTAAATCAAGTTTCATTAACTCTTTTGCAAAGAGAGCTTCTGTCGAGAGACAATTACATTGCTGGTAATATTCTTTTCTTCTATAAAGCATTGCGGGCAATATTTGTTCTCTACATATCCAGTTTCTTGGGTTTGTCAATGTATAAATAAAACTAAGTCGTTTGCACAATTCATGTTGTATAACATTTCCTACACTGTCGAGATTTTTCTTTTCCTTTTGTGCCTGTTTATGCTGTCAATTACTGACACTTCGCGGGTGAAATTCTGAGTATATGGGTGTTCATCAGTTAAAGTGACTTCCGATGTTGTTTTAAGCAACGCATAGTGGAAGACATGTGCTATGGTTCAAGGAACTATAAGCATTTTTTGTTTATTACAATACCAATCGAATATAAATATGTTCACAAGAAAAAAGTGGTGTCTAGTTCATTATAAGAACATTTCATTGCAACCTTCTCCAAATGTATAACGACTAACGACAAAAGGAACTAAATTGACGAAATAACTCATTCTTTGGCTTTAGTTTTCAACAGGAGTCTCGGTTTGATTTGGTTTGGTTTGGTTTACAGCATATTAACCTCAATCGGCTATTTAATGCCGACAAAATTTTCATTATTGGTAATATTTTTTTTTCCAAATATCTATTTCTGGTAATATTTTTTTCCTTCTCTGGTAATATTTGTTTTTCAAAAATGTATAGCTGGTAATATATTTTTTTTTCAAAAATGTATTACTGGTAATAATGTTTTACAAAGTATTTCTGGTATTAAAACCTATTTTTACACTTTTATAGTGTTTTGACCTCAATTTGGGGATTAACTATTTGCCCATAACTGGGACCTTAACAGGTGCTACCACCCCGGGTCAGAGTGAGCCTGGGAAAACCAGAAATTAAGAGATGGTTCCACGCTTCTCAAAAAAAATCCTGATAAGTGGCCTTGCTGTTGGACGTAGTTTATCGTCATACTCAGGACAGCTCGTTTAGTTGTATCAGGTCATGCCATAAGTTCTGTCCGAATTTTACCTTTTTTTAAAATGAACGAAAAGAGTATTTTATAATGTCTAATGGAGCTGAAGATTATTTTTATGTTTAGATGCATTTAAACTGATCAAATTTTATTTCAGAGAACAATAAAATTAAATTTTGTTTGATTAAAAACCTGCTAACATGGAAGTACCCAAGAATCATCTGAGGCACATAATGCTTTATGAGTTGAAGAAAGGAAACTCAACAGCCGAAGCGGCTAGAAACATTCACTCAGTTTATGGAGAGGAATGTGTGAATGAAAGATCTTGCAGAAGATGGTTTGCAAAATTCAGAGGTGGATATTTCACCCTTGAAGATGAAGATGAATGTCCAGTTGAGTTTGATGAAAAGCTTTTTGAAGCAGCCCTTGAAGAAAATTCTGCTTTATCAGTTGAGGAATTGGCAGTGGTTCTCAGTTCAAACCATACAACTGTTCATCGTCATCTTCAACAACTGGAAAAGTTCCTAAACTTGGAAAATGGGTGCCCCATGAATTGTCTGAAAACAACCTCAAATCCCGAGTTGACATCTGCTCTTCTCTTCATTCTCGCCAACTTGTTTCACCTTTTTTTGGATAGACTTGTGACTGGCGACGAAAAATGGATCTTTTATCGAAATGTTAAGCATCGTAGACAGTGGCTTGGTAAAGGGGAAGGACCCCAGCCGAGAAGGGAACTTCATGGGCAATAGGTTCTTTTAATCTGGTGGGATCGCTAAGGAATAATCCACTTTGAATTCTTACCACCTAATGCAACAATTAATACTCAAATATACTGTCAGCAATTAGAGCGTTTGAACCAAGCTTTGAGGAAAAATGACCTGCTCTAGTGAATTGAAAAGAGGTGATGTTTCATCAGGACAATGCGCGACCCCACATAGCAAGAATCACGTCACAAAAGATCAAAAAACTTGGTTGGGAGAAAATTCCTCATCCACCTTATTCTCCCGATCTTGCTCCTTTTGACTACCATTTGTTTCGTAGCTTACAGAATCATTTGGAAGAAACAGCTTTTGTAACACAGGAAGAGGTTAAAACTGACATTTGCGAGTTCTTCGAATCAAGGCGAAAAGAATTTTACAGTAATGGAATTAGTAAGCTTGTTAATAGATGTAAGGAAGTCATAGATAATCAGGGAAAATACATTGTTGATTGAATCTGTAATTAAATGTAACATTTGGTCACTTGTTTTCTTTATTCAAAATTCTGACAGAACTTATGGGATGACCTGATATTTCGCCTTTGAATTGAAATGGCCTCGATTTAAAATGATAAAACAAAGGGAAAAAAATATAGATAGAGTTACAAATTAAATCTAATTTAATTCACCTTCGAAATTCAGCAACAGAAAAAAAACAAAAAACAAAAAACAAAAAAAAAAGCTTGAGGCCAGCCAGGGAAAGATAAACATTGACCTCTTTTTTTTCATAAAAAAATAAACTGGGCAAAACCTTGAACAATGCGTTTGAAACTTGTTACTTTGTAGTCATAGCTTATTTTTTTGTATGAGGTTATAAGTACGAAACACCCAGAGAGGATCGAACTCGCTACTCATTAGAAATGATCAACCATAGTAGCTTGTTAAGCATTACACCACCCGGTGCTTAATAAAAGGAATTGTAAAAACAAAAAAAAATAAATAAATATACAAAACACCTATAGTTCCGCCATATGCGAACACCTATTAAAGAACAGAGATTGTGCAGCCAAATTTAGTGTTGACTGGTTCACCGTATTGTCCCGGTCTCACTCTTTATTTCATCTGAAGGTTCTGGAGGCACTTTACATCGGGTCCCGCAAGCTTTCTTTGTGTAAACAACGTGAGTGTTTGTTGGGACTCGCTGTCATTTGTCTCTAGTTCCTTTTGCATATTTTTTTTTTTTTACAATTCCTTTTATTGTACATTTTTCTGTGTCAATTTTAAATCTCCCGTTGAAGCCTGAAGAGCAGGAGCGAAAACGGTTGCTTCACCCGTTTTTTTTTAATATGTCTCGTAATATTAAGTTTTATACTTTTATTTCGAGATTATGTATGTGTGTGTGTGTGTGTGTGTGTGTGTATGTATGTATGAGGTCTATTTGAAAAGCAATGAGACTTATCCAGTCCGCGATGTGATATGATATAACGGTAAATAATTTTGTATATTTTTTGAAATACTATTTGTTGATATATAAAATTATGACAAATTGGAAAAAATTTTGAAACGCGTCACAAGAAAGTTTCCAGTTTGTTATATAAAATCAAAATACGTACTCGGGGCAAACATGGTCTTTGAGAAGATAAAAATATGCTAAATGCAACTTTCTTAACTGTAATGTTCAGGAATTTTTTAATCCGAGAATTTCTTACTATTTATGGAGTTTATAGTAATGAAGAGATATGGACTTCGAAATGTCCCAACGAGAGATGCACATCATACATAAGATAATTAAGGGATAATTGAGCTTTATTATAATGGATTCTCGCAGCTTAATGGCAAAAATGCAGGCCTGGCCTGACGGTGGTTATAAAGGGAACAAAGATTTGATTCGTGCCTAAAGGCACATTTTGTTTAATAAGAATTTTAATCTCTCGGCCGGTATATATATATATATATATATATATATATATATATATATATATATATATGCATGCTAAATAAAAGACAACTATGTTGGTTTGACCAACAGACGACTTGTCAGAAGAGCCAACACCTTAGACAATAAAAAATATCGAACAAGAAAAGAAAAAAAAATACCAAAAGGCAAACACCTATATATATATATTTTTTTTTTCCACCTATTCTTATTGTACATTTCTCTGTTTTAATTTTCAATCTCCCGTGGAAGCCTGACGAGCGGGAGCGAAACCGGTTGCTTCCCCCCACCCCTTGTTGTTGAGTTTTTTTTATTTTTTTTTATTTAATACTGTTTTAATATGTCTTGTAATATTAAATTTTATACTTTTATTTCGATCATTAAATTTTGTACCTATAAAAATATCTTATATATATATATATATATATATATATATATATATATGAATAAATATAGTTTTAAGGTGTGCTATATTTATGGAATAAAGTGCTCAATATCAGAGATTGAGCGTGTGTAAATATAAAAGTGAAAATTGAAGTCAACACTTAGAGGCGATAGGCTGTTTCATGCTAGATGCAATCGTCAGGCTACATTTCATTTCTGTTCCATGCTAGATGCAATCGCCAGGCAATATATATATATATATATATATATATATATATATATATATATATATAGAGAGAGAGAGAGAGAGAGAGAGAGATAAATAGATAGAATAATTCTTAGTTTAAGAAAAATAAACAAGTCATGAACCAAAATGTCATCTTATTACGGGGTAATTATTTATTTTATTTTTGTGTGTGTGTCGTCCGACAAATTACTTTCATTATTCTGTATATATGCTCATTTGATTAAAAAAAAACAACGTAGGTTCCTTGTTGGTTATTTGTTATTGACTTTTTCAATATTTTTTCTGATTTTCGGTTTTTCTTTGTTAATATATCTTCTCACGTCTAAGCAATTTAGGCTAACATGAACCATTTAAAGACTTTTGTTGTTGTTATCAGTTTATTTTTAAATATCACGTTTTGCATACTGGGTTTCATCGCATTAGCGTTTATTAGTAGGAATATAACAATTGTACTCATCTTATATAAATATATTTTTTTCGTCTAATCCTTACCAGATGTTTGGATGAACTTTCATTATATATATATATATATATATATATTATTAAAAGACATTTTTATTTATGTTTAACGTTGTTATTTTATAGATACAAGTATTTAAGCAAATGCTCTGTTTATGATAAACAGTATTAAATAACATTTACCGGCCTGAATGTATATAAAATTTTCATGAAAATATTAGTTCATAGACAGGATTATCCTGTAAATCTATTAATACTGTTTATCATAAATAGAGCATTTCTTAAATATTTTATCTATAAAATAACAACGTTAAACATAAATAAAAATGTCTTTTAATAAATAAATTGTCGGACCTCGTCCATTTCTTAACATATATATATATATATATATATTGAAACAAAGACCTGATACCACAGAACAGGAATATTGATTTAAATAAACATAATTTTATGTTCATTTTTTTTTCTAAGTATCCGGACCTAGGTTGCCTTTCGGCCAACGCATCCCCAGGGCCCAATCATTGGCAACTTTTAACTCATTTGGATTGATAAGAGATAGTACTAGAACACACTTAAAATTACGAAATACATAAAATTAAGAAAAAAACACCAAATAAATAATAAGCCTATGTCCAGATATTTAGAAAAAAAAATGAACATAAAAATTTTATTTAAATTTAAATATATATATATATATATATATATATATATATATATATATATATATATATATATATATATATATATTGTGCGTGCGTATATGAAAGAAAAGATGAATGACAAATTGGAAAAAAAAGACTTCATAGGACTGGATTTGTTGACGTTGTTGCGACTGTGCATGAACGAGAGATGCTGGTAGTTTCAATTTTTTTTTGTAATTTCGTAAAATTCATCTATATTCTTTTTCTTTCCATCATCTTTGTGATAACAGGAAATCTGCGAAGACTGTTGAAACGTTGTAAGCACCTCGACGTAAATTTACTGTGATTAAAGCACTTTTTAGACGTTTTCGTTCTTAGTGAAATATTTCACCTGCCTACATAGAAACGCAAAAAAGCAAAAAAAAAAAAAAAAAAAAAAAAAATTGTGTGCGCGTTACAAATAAAACTTATAGTAATTATAAAGTCAGATTTAAAGGAGCACATTAAAAAAAAAATTACAGTCGGTCACATGTCGGGTATGAAACTGACGCTAGCAGATATTAATTTGTAGAAGTGTCAACGCAAGATTTGCGTCCTTTAAACTTTTAGCACGCTGTACGTAGGTTGTTTCATTTGTCAAACAAAATGTTAGCACATCCACTGCATGCAAGTGATCATCAGAAAACAGTGTGGTTGAATTTTGCACTAGTGTTGTCATATCCTATGGTAACAAGTAAATGACGAACTGAAAATTGATTGGTTTGATTTGGTTTGTTTTACGGCATATCAACCTTAATGGGTTATTTAATGCCGACTAGATTTTTTATTGCTGGTAATATTTTTGTAAAAATGTATTGCTGCTATTAAAACCTATTTTTACACATTAATAGTGTTTTGACTCCATTTTGGGGGTTAACTATTTATCCATAGCTGGGACCCTAAAAGGTGCTAGCACCCCGGATCAGGTTGTACCCGGGAATACCAGCAATTATGAGATGGTTTAACTTTCTTCAAAACCTTCTGATCAGAGGCTTTGCTGTCGGATGCAGTTTATCGTCTCAACCAGGACGCCTGAATATTGAAGATGATGTTACTATAGTTGTGTGGTCACTTAAACCCAAGATGATATAGTTCTGAATATTGCAGAGTACCCAAGGTTAAATAGGTAGAAAGAATCATGCTTTATTAAGCTGGTTTCCTATAGTCAAATTGGTATCAGCACGTTTCGGCAGTTTTCCCTGATGGAAAAAGGGTTACAGGTTCAATTTTTGTTGGGAGGTATACTCTTTTTTTTAAAGACTTCTCGATTAGCGACGGCTTTTCATAAATTTCACGGTTTAAGGGAAATTTAAATCAAGGATAGTAACTAGAGCACGAGTACCAGATAAAAATAGCGTTTATAGTGATAAGCAGTAAGGTTTTTAGCATCTAACTTGTGTAAATGCATAACTAAGTCGACCTCATTCGGTTTTCTTCTCCTTTTGTCTTATTTTTGTTATTGTTTTTAAATAGTCCACATTGTGATGGAAGTAGTCTTGCCAGGAAATCTGATATGAAACTGGACCTGTGTGTATACGTTTAGAAAACCAACGAAGGATCTTAGTATAAGATTTTTTTATTTACATTTTCTGCAGTTCAGACCATTTTTCAGTTTTCCTGGTATGGTTTGAACATGAATTTTCCAATGCTTTCTAAGCGTTTTCATAAGTCATTATCATTTGTGGGCTGGTTGGTTCATTGGTTATTTTGTTTTAGAGCATATCAACCTCAGTGGGCCACTTAATGCCGACACTGTTTTGGAATGGATTTTAGCACAGTTTGGTAGAAATATATATATATATATATATATATATATATATATATATATATATATATATATATACAGTACTATTTGGCCACTCATATTTTGGAGTACATTCTAATTGCTTTTATAAATCTAGTATCCTAGAAGGTGTTATTTCCTTCATTTGTGGGTTGAGAGGATTGTGCCTGTAAATTTGAACTAGGTCTCATTAGGTGTTTTCATGTGTCCCGTTTTCACGTAGTTTTTCATTATATATATATATATATATTCATACACGTTTCATTAAATAATATAGACAAGTGTTGTTTATTTTATGTAATTTTTTTCATAACGTCTGATAAGTTTAATAGCATTATCGTTGAATATATATATATATATATATATATATATATATATATATATATATAACATAGACCTGTTTAACAAGTGTAATATTGGAGGAATCGAGACTTTTCTCATACAGTCTAGGTTACGGTGGACTGGTCATGTCTTGAGAATGTCTGATGACTGGATCCTAATGTACAGCCAGTTAGATCAGGGCTACAGGAATGTAGGACGCCCATGACTAAGATACAAAGACAAGCTGAAAAGCAACTTGTCAGCTGTCAATATACCACATAACACCCTTGGAGCGTGTAGAATGGAGATCAACGTGTTTTAGTGGACTGAGCAATTTTCAATCTGCTTGCCTGAATCATCTTTAAGAAGCGAGAGCAAGTACTAAAAGGTCAGCCAATCTAACAATGATTTTATCCCACAATACTCATTCTGGCTCCATATGTGGCCTTCTTTGTAAATCACTAGCGGGTCTTAAATGCCACTTAAGATTATCGCACAAAATTTCCTAACTGAATCAATAAGCTGTCAGATCCTCATACGTCGAAACCGACGGGAGAGTCCATTATTATATAAAAGCAAGCACGGATTTTTTTTTATGACCGTGTTATATTTAGTGGGTAAACGGCTTTGAGTAGATATCACTGTTTTAATATTAAAGACTGGAATCAATGTCTCTGGGCCAATAAAACGAACATCTTATTAAAGAAAATGTACTTCCCGAGAACCAGTATTACTTTTTAGACCTTGGCAACCACTTTCGTGAGGTGCATTTCATTAGTAAGTTTTTCCATCTCTAGGCCGGTAGATTTTAATTTCACTGTTTTAAAAGATTAAGAATATCTATTCAAATACGTGTATCTACTAAATAAAACAAGTATACCTTTATATCTACTTGGGTAGCAATCCTCCTCTAATAAATGTTTCATTAAAAATGACTGACAAGGTTCTTCTGTTAAGATTTTTCTGGCATCTTTCTCGTGTGGAGTTTTTTTTTCAGGAGTCTATTGGTTTGGTTTGTTTTGGTTTGGTTTGTTTTACGGCATATCAATCTGAATGGGTTATTTAAAGCGGACAATATTTTATTTGCTGGTAATAAAATTGTTGGTAATTTTTTTTTCAAAAAAGTATAACTGGTAATAATATTTTCATCAAAAATTTATTGCTGTTATTTACAAAAATTTTAAAGTTTATTTTGTTTTACGGCATATCAACCGCAATGGGTTATTTAATGCTGACAAAATTTTCCATTGCTAGTAAGATTTTGTTTTGACAAAAATCTGTTTCTGATAATATTTTTGCTTCAAAATTGTATTGTTGCTAATAATTTTTTTCAAAAAAGTATTGCTTGTAATAGTTAACTACTTGTCCATAGCTGGGACCCCAACAGGTGCTACCACCCTGGGTCAAGGTGGACCTGGGAACACCAGCAATTAAGAGATGGTTCCACGCTCCTCAAAACCTCTCGATTAGAGGCCTTGCTGCTGGACGTAATTTATCGTCTTTCCTAGGACGCGGATGTAGTTTAACGTCTTACCAGGACGATTTTACAAAAATGGATTGCTGGTATTAAAACCTATTTTTACACTTTCATAGTGTTTTGCACCCAGTTTGAGTGTCAACTATTTTCCCATAGCTGGGACCCTAACAAGTGCTACCAACCCGGTTCAGGGTCGACCTGGAAATGCCAGCAATTAAGAGGTGGTTCCACGCTCGTCAAAACCCCTTGATCAAAGGCCTTGCTGTTGGATGTAGTTTATCGTCATACCCAGAATAGGTGGGATCTATTATGGGTAGAAATTGTTCATCCCACCAAGAAAGCGTACGGAACATGCTTGTCGAAAATCAAATATAATGCACATTTGTAACTTGCAAAAACGCCTGACAAGAAAAGCCAAAAACACAAGCAAAGGAAAAAATCCTTAAAAACGTCAATTACGAACACGGCCATGATGTACTAGCCATATTCAGGAATTAAAAGTATATGTACCTCTCTTAAAATACACGCACGGTTTGCAATAGCACAACTAAAAACCCTTTGGACAATTTGTAATTCTCTCTCTTTCTCCTTCTCTCTCTCTATATATATATATAGCAGAGTTCGAATTACAGTCGAATCCATTACATTCACTTACATGCTAATACCCTTGGGAAAGGTATGAATCCTCTTCCTCCAGCTATGGGTAAAATAGCAGGACAGACTGGGTTCTATAGCCTTGGATGGCAACTGGTCTAGGAGAAGGACAACTCTGAATTCAAAACCTGCGGAGGGTCGTTTGGGAACCTTGTGACATTCAGTGCACCAGGTCTCTGTATTCGTCCCTTTAAAAAGTGTGGATGATCCTGCACGAGGCCTTCACCACTATAATCAAATCTCATGTGTCGTTGTCGGGCTGTCGGTTTCCTGGGAACTGATCTGCTTGACCCTCATACGTCGAATCTCGACGGAAGAGTCGATTGATTTATATATATATATATATATATATATATATATATATATATATATATATATATATATATATATATCGGGTGTAACAGCAAAATTGTCCAAAAGGTATCTTACTGGAATTTTTCCAGGTTTTTATAACACTATCATAAACAAAAATGACATGTTCGTCATTAATTAATCATACCTAAGGATCGGAATCGCATGAAAGTATCGAAATAAAGTTCATTCTGTCCTGGAGTAACAAGGACTCTCACAAGTTTCACGTACGATTTTATTTACAAGTCTTTTTTTTTTACTCTTCTCTGGACTGCCATAGGTGAAACTCCTGTTTCACGTGCTAAACATCTTATGAATGAAGTTGTATCTTTTCTAATTGATCTCTTGACCTCTAAGTTGAAATGATGATCCCTCTTCCTGTTGTGACCTCCTGATCCAGTTTTCCTCTCTACTGTTCCCTCTTTTTTAAACTTATTCACCATTCTCTTGATCTTTCTTGAATGGACTTTCAAGATGGAAGCCAGAATATGAATGTTGGTACCATTACTGAAGGCCTGAATGATCTTTTTCCTTTCACCATTGCTCAGTTGAGAAGACAGCAGGTCTGACACTAAACACAATTTTAATCTGCTCTCTTTTTTTAGCTGAATAACTCAAAGGGTTTTCATTGATTCTTATGAAAAGTGGTGTCAAGATGGCTATACATCTTATTTATTTATTGTTTCTTTTTTTTTAAGATATTAAACATTTCCCGAGATGGATAATTAAGCTGTTACGCGATTTAGACAATTTTGATGTTACACACGATATATATCTAATTATTGTTTATATATTTAAGTAACCGCTCTCTTTATAATAAACAGTATTAACAACATTTACCTGTTTGAATGTCCGAGAAATCTCAAAGAAAATATGTGTCCTCCGACAAGAATTGAACAGTTTCGATTCCTATCGGAGGACACGCGTGTTGTTAATACTATTTATTACAAACAAACGATTTACTTAAATATTTGTATCTATAAAATAACGTATAAATAAAAAATATATTAAAATAATTGTCGTACTTAGTTAATTATATATATATATATATATATATATATATATATATATATATATATATATATATATATATGAATAAATGATAGGAATAAATATTTATAATTTTAACATGTTTCGCCATTAAGTTTCAAAAAAAAATCAAATATGGAGGAGAAATGGAAATTCTAGTTTTTATTTTTTAAATTTTTGTGTGAACATCCCGCAACCACTGCAGAAACACGACTATTCAGAAATAAAACATTCTCATTGGATACCCAAACGCACACATTATCAGCCAAATCCAGCACAGACCAATGAGAATTGTGATACAAACGCACAAGAATTATACACACGAACGCAAATACACGTGACGACTGATTAACCAGTGATAAACAAAAAACACAAAAGTAAAAAATAACAGAATTTTCTTTTCTGTTCCATGTGTCATTTTTTTTGATAAAGCTTAAATAAAAACAAAATGTTAAATTTAAGAAAAAAAATTACTAGTTGTTTCTTATACTATCATTCTGTCCGATTCGAATCCATTATTGGTTGGTTGGTTATTTTGTTTTACGTTATATCAACCTCAGTGTGTCATTTAATGCCGACACTGTTTTGGAATGCATTTTAGCATAGTTTGGCAGAACATATATATATATATATATATATATATATATATATATATATATATATATATATATATAGTATAAGTGCGCAGGTATGCAGAAAATAGAAAAGAACACGTTGGGTGCATAATCTGGAGTTCCTTAGTATTTTTGTTTTTATTTTTAAGAAGACAGTGCTCCATACAGAAGTAGAGCTTTATAATAATAATAATAATAGTAGTTTTTGTTTAAAAATGTGATTCCTTCGCTACATAAGAGTTCTCATGTTTCAAAAACGAGATCGAAACCATCAAATAATTATTAAAATTAAGTTGAATTGAGGTGTTTGGTCGATTCATCTTCAACTTAATTTTAAAATTTATTTGATGGTTTCGGAGCTCGTTTTTGAAACATGAGAATTTATGTAGCGAAGGAATCATATTTTAAAAAAAAAAATTATATATATATATATATATATATATATATATATATATATATATATATATATATGCAGTAGTATTCGGCCACTCATATTTTTTAGTACATTCCAATTGCTTTTATAAAATCTAGTATCCTAAATGTTGTTATTTCCATAAAGAGTTTCTTCAAATTACTTGTTTGGTAATATTGTTTCCGCACTCGATTCAAGTTTGTACACTCAAGCAGTATATGTTTAACTGTGAATCTTTTTTTTGCATGGGGTACATATTGGGGATTCTGTGCCCTCCAGTAAATGATGGTGGGTGATCTAGGTGTGACCTACATGAAGATGGGAAATCCATTATTAATATATATATATATATATATATATATATATATATATATATATATATATATATATATATATATTTGAAAATAGATTTCTAGGCTTCATCAGATCCAAAAACAAGAAAAAAATGCGTGTATGTGTATTTTCTTTCTTTCGTCTTTGGATCTTGTGAATCTTTGAATGACGAAACACGTAATCAAATCTAGTTTCAATGAAAGTTTTTATTTGTCAAATTTCTTTAAAACTTTAAGATTCTATTTCCTATTCTAAACACACACATATATATATATAATTTTTGCTAACTGGACTTCAAAACAATGAACAATGGACTAAAATGCAGATAAGCAGCGAAATGTAAAAATAAAAAAAATATGTGTAGGGAGAAGGAAAGGAAGAAAAGAGAAAGATGGGTAGAGAATGAGAGCGAAAGCGAGTAAAACAGAGAGAGAGAGAAAATATATGAGAGGCAAAGAAAGATAAGAGTGAAAATGTTAGGATATAGTCGTGCCTCATTTATTCTTTTTTGTTGCATATGAAACTAATCTACTGTATTTCAAGAAAAAAGAACGGACATACAACGAAACAGGGGTGAAAATGAGAAGATACAAAGTGTGACAGAGGAGAAGAGACAAGACATCACGGATTAACTTAGTTGTCAACCCCCATGGAATTCCCACGGATTCAGCCTGTAAAGTTTAAGGATTAATAGACACTTTAATGTCACCGGTCCTTACAGTTATGGGACGTATGTGTAAAACTCAACCAACCAGAACAAAATCAAAGTTACCTACCTTCCAATAACTGTAATAGCCCCATTTTCCCAGCTTGTTTCTCTGATCCTCTTTTGTTTTACCTCTTTTCTTTGCTTTTCGTTGGACAAGTCCACCTTTTGGCCTTTTTTTGGATTTTCGTTGAATGGTGTTTAGTTTCGTTTTTGCGACAATGGCGTTGTATATCGTTGTCCAAATCGTTTTGCTTTGGAAAGTCGGTCTAGTGCGTAGCGGTTGTAAAATGCTACGGTTCTTTCTTTTTGGTAGGTTAGCCACTTCACCTGTTTACAAATATCTGTGAGAAAAAAAAAAACCCAAAAAACAAAAACGAGAATAAACACCGCTTCTTCAAGTTATGTAGATATTGTGTAAATGAAAGACGTTGAGTTTAAGGTGGTAGGGGAGAAAAAGTTTTCACGTGTTCTTTATGTCCACAAGTGGTAAATTAATATTTTTCAGAGTTTTGAAGACCGTTTCTTTTTGTTTTCTATTAGAAAAACTCCAGAAACGGACTTTTTTTTCCCAATACAAACAGCTAATTAAGCGAATATGATCCGTACTACCGTTCCTTGTCTAAACAATGAGAAATAAACGTTTGAATATGATATAATGGTTTTATAAGAATGACGTAAACCTTGCCAGGAACACGTGAGAATTTAGCCCCGCCTCCTGAAAAATTTTTTTACCAATAATTCAAAAATGATTTTTTAAAAACAATATATATATATATATATATATATATATATATATATATATATATATATATATATATATATATATATGTGTGTGTGTGTGTGTGTGTGTGTGTGTGTGTGTACATTAATATGGATATATATTAAGTTTAGTTCGCAACAAGACAAACTCTGGCACATTTATAAATGCAGAACACTATATTATTGACAATGACTGTATAATTAACTTGAAGCCATTTTGCTACGGTGAGCACCCAGCATATAATATGGATTATATATATATATATATATATATATGTATGGATACTTACGTATATATGTATACAGGGTAAATAATAGATATATACGTGCATGATATAGAGTTGGGAGTCGGGGTGGGTGTTGCACGACCGAATCAGCGAACCACAACTGAATTCCACTGGTGAAGTCAACGTTAAAAAAGAGGCTAACCTGTTTCAGTTGGGAATTTGAGAAGAATCTTTAAGTACTGTGATCAGTTTAAGCATCTTTCTAACAAACACACACACACATTTTGTAACGTTATAGCGGTGAATTTCTTTTATTTAAACTATTGTTCACCCAATACAAGGCCCCCAAGTCACTCAAGGTAGAGGGTTACCGTGTCGTGTTGAATGGGTGAAAAGAAACAGCAGTAAGTGCGGGTCGTGAGGTGATGTGGCAAAGATAATAGTTAACCTTAGACATGAAGAGGCCAAGATTGTAGTGATTGGGAAAACATTCTGGTGGGAGTTTATTCCGCAAAGAAAAGCAGCAGTTCTTGTTATCTTTGCATATCAACCTCAATGGGTTATTTAAGGCTGACAAATTTTTTTTATAATACAGGGTATTTCAAAAAATTTGATATCCTTTGAGATGCAAATATCACAGAAAGTACATGATTAAGGCAAATGAAATTAAAAAGTATTAATGTTGAAGATCATAAGATTTATTCTTCCAAATCTGAATGAGAAATTCAAGAGCATGTGGATTATGTGAACGATTTCACAAATGTTCAATATGCGCACCGCCTGAGACACGGCATACGTCAAGTCGGTAATCCAGCTCCTGCCAAACACGCTGAAGCATATCTTGGGTAACAGTCTCCAGTGCTGTATTGATTCTCTGCTTGAGTTCTTCTATGTTTGCAGGAAGAGGGGGAACATACACCACTCCCTTCACGTAGCCCCAGAGGAAAAAGTCACAAGGTGTTAAATCAGGTGAACGGGGCGGCCATTTCAGCAACACGCTGTCTTTAACACCAGCACGCCCGATCCATAAAGACATAAAAACATAAAACAAACATTAAACATAAAGATGCTATTAAAATTTGAAGTCATTTGAAGGAAATGTAACAAAGTTATTAGATTGCGAAATGATATCAAATATTTTGAAACACCCTGTATATTAATTTTTTTTTTTTTTCAAAAATGCTTTGCTGGTAATATTTTTTATTTTTTTTTCAAAAGTATGTTGCTGGTAATAATTTTTTTTTTCAAAAATATATTGCCGGTAATTTTTTTTACAAAAAGTATTCCTGGTATTAAAACCTATTTTTACCATTATCACAGTGCTTTGACCCCAGTTTGGGGGTTAACTATTTGCCCATAGCTGGGAACATAACAAGTGCTACCACCCTGGTCAGAGTGGATCTGGGAACACCAACAATTAAGGGGTGATTCCACGCTTCTCAAACCCTCCTTGCTGTTAGGCGTAGTTTATCGACTTAGCCAGGACGCGGCATGGGTGGTCCCAGCTGCAAAGGCTAGGGCTTCGTAAGATATTTGACAATAGCAACCAAGTCCAACAAGAAGTTGATATTTGCTGCATATATATATATATATATATATATATATATATATATATTTATTGCTATGGGATCTTACCAATAATAATAATAATAATGGACTATTCCATACTTAATAAATACCGCGCCTCAGGAGTAGGCAAGAAGTCGAGTCAGTCAGTCGAGTCAGAGGCAGTCCGAAACAGAGTCGCGTTCAGCCAATTACTACAAGACATTGGAATAGTGATACTGGTCGAGACTACATTGTTCTCTCTACTAAACCTGATTGTTCGTACTAACACTTTCTTCTTCTCAGATATATTACAAACAGGAATATATACAGTGTTATTCCATATCCGTCTTCGAATTCTTATTTGGTTCTACCTTGGACTATTACCGTGGTACAAGGAACCGGACCATAACATATGTATGTATGTATGTATGTATGTATGTATGTATGTATCTCCAGGTACGATTAGATGCATTGATACGCATCAAAACACGACTGCAAGTGTATAGCGATTTTTACATTTTTTCGGTGTAATATATATATATATATTTGAAAAGAAAATTGTTTAAACATTTTACTCATCAACAAAAATTTTTTAAAAACTGTCTATTTAAAAATAGCTTTTTGAAGAAGATAATATCTATGTCTTTTCATATCTATCGAGGCGCAGAAATACACCTCCTGATATATTTATAAAAAATTAAGATAAAAGGTTTGGCTTGTTTTGTTTTACAGCATATCAACCTCAATAGGTTATTTAATGCCAACAAAATTTTTATTGCTGGTAAGATTTTGTTTTGTCAAAAATCCATTTCTGGTAATATTGCTGGTAATATTCTTTTTAAAAAATGTATAGATTGTAAATTTTCTTTTCAAAAACGTATTGCTGGTAATAGTTTTTCTTAAAAAAAATTATTGCTGTTAATAATTATTTACAATGTATTTCTGGTATTAAAACCTATTTATACACTTTCATAGTGTTTTGACCCCACTTTGGAGGTTAACTATTTACCTATAGCTGGGACCCTAACAGGTGCTACCACCCCGGGTCAGGGTGGACCTGGGAACACCAGCAATTAAGAGGTGGTTCCACTCTCCTCAAAACCTTCTGATCAGAGCCCTTGCTGTTGGACGTAGTTTATAGTCTTACCCAGGACGTTAAAAATAAAACGAATGATGCAATCGAAGTTAAAAAAAAACAAAACAAAACAAAACAAAGAGAGACCATTGTTAACAAAAATACAATAAAAGAATTCAAGAAAAGAAAAATGAATGAAAAGACATATGATATGAATTGAGTGGAATAGATAGACAATGATAGATATGAAAAGGTTGAGACGTAGATATAATCAGTAATGAATACTTGGGCGATCAGGTCTCTTTTCGATTCTTGATTGATTCCAGCGGTATGCACTCATTCTGCGATGAACTCATTGCCAAACAAAGACATACAACCAGACCTGTCTTGGTATTTTACCTATAGATGGGGAGTGAAGAAATTAATTCATCACCGAGATAGATAGATAGATAGATAGATAGGTAAGCAGGTAGGTAGGTTTGGTTTGTGTCACATAAACCTCAATGGATTATTAATGCCGACAAGATTTTTATTGCTAGTAATATTTTTTCCACTTTTTTTTACACTTTCATAGTACTTTAACCCCAGTTTAGGGGTTAACTTTTTGCCCAAAGCTGGGACCTTAACAGGTGCTACCACCCCGGATCAGAGTGGACCTGGGAACACTAGCAATTAAGAGGTGGCTCCACGCCGCTCAAAACCTCTTGATCAGAGAACTTGCTGTTGAACAGAGTTTATCGTCTTACCCAGAACGCGGATGTAGCTTATTGTCATACTCAGGACGGGATAGATAGATATATATGAACAGACCGAAATAGATAAATAGGTAGGTATGAACAGAGATAGATAGATAGATAAATAGATGGACTGATAGCAAGATAGATTTAAGTTGTTGGGAGCCCTAACAGGTTTCATCATGGATTCATTTTAATAACATTTAATGGAATTGTCATTTATACATATCTATATATATATATATATATATATATATATATATATATATATATATATATATTATCTGTGAACAAATTAACCAACCAATCGTAGGAACAAAGAACGCGTGCTTGGAAAAAACGGATCTCATAAATTTGACATTTATTGTAACAAACAGTGTAACTTAAGACTTTCATTTATCAGTCTGTTATTCCTTAACTACTCTCGTGTTTATAAGAGAGGAGTGCTCTTTTAAACACAGGCTCACTTGTTTGTGACCAAGAAAATATATATAACAGAACCTGCGTATAAATTACTATATTGGATTCCCCTCCCAAAACGATTATCGCATTAAGTATAATAAGGTTAGCTCTATTGTTTGTTGAACATACAATTACAAACTTATCAAAAATATTCACTTGCCGAGTATTTAAATTGTGGAGAGCAAACTTGAGAGTGGTCAACCCTCTTGGCAAAGATTTTAATGACATGAACACAACACGACCATTATATTATGACCGAAGAAAATTCGCTTCTTGCATTCTGCTCTTGATCATCTGGACCATCTTAGACTCGGTTCTAAGTTGAAAGTCAGGCAGTTTGGAATGGTATGCATGCAACCCCGTCCATGGTTTCTGCTCTCATCTCTAAACTGGATTCTCACAAAGCATGTGAACTTGATGGTATCCATGCAAAAGTCTTAAAGAATTGCGTTCCTGTTCTATTTAAATTCTACAATAAATCTGCTTCTTGCTTTCCTGTTTGTTGGAAATCCTCTTCTTCAGTTACAGTCTGTAAGAACTCAGAAGGATCAGACCGTTAGCCTACAGGCCTATTAGACTTCTCTTTTTGGCAAAGTAATAGAGGATCTAATTAACTCCTAATTGGTTAAACATCTAACATCTTTCAGATAAGTAATATGGATTTCGCTTCTCTAAACTGCTTTCGTTTGGTTTGTTTTACGGTATAGCAACCTCAAAGGGTTATTTAATGCCGACAAGATTTTTATTGCTAATAATATTCTTTTCAATAATGTATTGCTGGTATTAAAACCTATGTATAAACTTTCATACTGTTTTGATCACAGTTTGGGGGTTAACTATTTACCCATAACTGGGACCCTAACAGGTGCTACCAACGGGTCAAGGTGGACCTGGGAACACCTTGAATTAAGAGGTGGTTCCATGCAGCTCAAAAACTCCTGATCAGAGGCCTTGCTGTCGGATGTAGTTTGTCGTCTTACCCAGGATGTGGATGTAGTTTATCGTTATACACAGGACGGGAGTGTTTTTTGGCTTGTGTTTGTTGACGTTTTCGAATTCTGGTATTTTCCTTGGGAGGTTTCTCTCTCGAGGTTTTTATTGATCAGTTTTCTTCCATGGGTGTTGTAGGGCGGATTGGAGATATTTGTGATCTTTGTTTTATGAAATTACTTTTGATTGGTGACTTTTGGATAACCTGCGGGGGGGGGGGGGGGGCTACGTAGCATTGTTATTTTGGCATTGGTTTCATTATACGTCTGATTTCATTTATAAATTTCGGCCCTAATTGAATTAGTCTTTCCATGAGGTTATCGTATTTCTTATTATTTTCTTGCATAGTAAATTGTTATTATTTAGGTATAAGTTTTTTTTTCTTTCATATATCCCGTTACAATCTTGCAGGCTTTCAAGTTTGGTTTGTTTTACGGCATATCAACCTCAATGGGTCATTTAATGCGTAATATTTTCATTGTTGGTAATATTTTTTTTCCAAAAATCGATTTCTAGTATTTATTTTCCTTCACTGGTAATTTTTTTTTTCAAGAAATGTATAGCTGGTAATGTTTTGTTTTTTTAAAAAAATGTATTGCTGGTAATAATTTTTTTTTACAAATTATTTCTGGTATTAAAACCAATTTTTACACTTTCATAGTGTTTTGACACCAGTTTGGGGATTAACTATTTGCCCATAGCAGGAACCCTAACAGGTGCTACCACCCCGTGTCAGGGTGGACCTGGAAAGACCAGCAATTAAGAGGTGGTTCCACGTTCCTCAAAATCTCATGATCAGAGGCCTTGCTGTTGCACGTAGTTTATCGTCTTACCCTGGATGCGGATGTAGTTTATCGTCATACCCAGAATGGTGCCGGCTTTCAGGAAAAATGCTTTTGTTATGATTTAGTCATCATTTCTTTCTCTTTTCTCTGAATCTTACTCTTGCATACGCAGCTTGCTCTCCACAATGTGCCCATTTACATAACTCTCTGCATTTTGTGAGTGAGTGAGAGAGAGAGAAACTGGGAAACAGACACAAACACATATATTGTTTTTTAGTGAAATTGGAGTAGATTTGAATAGCGAAATTAAATCAGAGCATTTTGTTTACTGATGAATAAATCTGATCTAGGGCAGAAGTTGTACCCATTGAATCTGGGTCATCAGAAGACAACGAAAATGGCCGAAATAATTTTTCTCGATTAAAAATTGAAATAGAGCTGAGTAAGCTAGAAGGAACTTTGGAATTCACATTATTTTGGTTGAAGCAACCAGAACCCCCCGTGATAATCGCGTGCGAAGTAGTAGGTTCCGAGGGTCAGGTATAATCAGCCGGGTTTATCTATATAAACGCTTAGTTATGCTTAAAAAGGTAGACGGGAGAAAATTCTTGAAGAGAGAAGAGAGAATTGGCCCGGGCGAGCGTTGAGAGGAGGAACGCCGCTATAACTTTAAGCCCCGCACAGAAATCTCTATTCCTCCATCGCAAGAGTCATATATCATTCTGAGACGATTTAACAACAAGATAACCACATACACTCTCTGTCTAGAATCCAGTGTATGAATTTTTATTTTTTATTCTTTTTACTTTTCTTTTCTGTAACGCGTTTCTCTTTACTACTATTCTTTTCTGCTATATAAAAAAACATTACCAATTCAACCATTGAATTGATGTTCGTCCGGCTTTCTGCAGATATTAATTTTTTTTTTTTGCTGCATTCTAAATTTCTTAGCGCTGACTCCCCAGCCGTGTGTACATATTCAGTCGAGCGTGAATGGATGGACATCACTTCTGCTTTCTGGATCAAACAAATCACAACGTGGGCAGGAAGTAGGATTAAATCAGCGGACCGGTCGAATAATCTACTCAGGGGACCTATGTCCACTTCCTTTAGGACCGAGTAGACACCTCAACCTCGAGAGTAAGACGCCGAAGGTTGAGGGGCCGGGGCGAAAGTGTTAGAGCATTCATTTATGATCTGGGTACTATTGCTCACTTCGACCACATATTGCCTTACAATAGCATAAACCACGGTTGTAATCAAGGAGAACATCTAGGATGAAGGATCTAGTCTTTTCTAACATTTACAAAAATATATCGTTGGTATTAAAACCTAATTTTATACGTTTTGACCCCAGTTTCAAGCCGACAGGGTGTGACCGGAAGCCATTTTTCCAAAGTAAAGAAATATATGAAACCTATGGCACAAAGTAGGGGGATCTGTTTGCAAGTTGGTTGTAAATAAAAGGTGACCCCCACTTAGTATTTATTTTCTTTCTTAAATGCTGATGAACTACAAGATTTTCACCATATTTGAAAGCTTAGTTCTGAAAAATTTTTTTTAAATTATAACTGTTAACAATTGATAATTCGACACCAAAATCCAAAACTTATTGGGATATTGAATGAAATCTTCCAAAAGTTAAGCCAGTTAATTAGAATCAGGAAAATTTCCTTATACACACAAAGAAAGAGTATTGATTTGGTTTGGTTTATTTTACGGCATATCAACCACAATGGGTTATTTAATGCCGACAAAATTTCCTTTTTTTCCAAAATGTATAGCTGGTAATTTAAAAAAAAATGTATAATTTGGTTTGTGGCATATTAACCTCAATGGGTTATTTAATGCTGACAAGATTTTTATTTCTGGTAATATTTTCTCTTTTTAAATATTTATTGCTGATACTAATTTTTTTTTTTAAAGTATTTCTGGTATTAAAATCTATTTTTACACTGTTATAGTGTTTTGAGTCAGGTTGTGGGGGTCAACTATTTTCCCATAACTGGGACCCTGACAGGTGCTACCACCCCGTCTCAGGGTGGGCATGGGAACACCAGCAATTAAGAGGTGATTCCACGCTTCTCAAAACCTCCTGATCAGAGACCTTGCTGTTGGACGTAGTTTATCGTCATACCCAGGACGGTCGTCAGAAAGAGACAGTTGAAATTTTTAAGGCACATAATGAGGAAAGAGGGCTTGGACAATTTGATACTCACAGGTTTGGTTTGGTTTGGTTTGTTTTACGGCATATCAACCTCAATGGGTTATTTAATGCTGTCAAAATTTTTATTTCTGGTAATATTTTTTTCTTCAAGAATGTATAGTTGCTAACATCTTTTTTTTTTTTCAAAAACGTATTGCTGGTAATAAATATTTTTTACAAAGTATTTCTGACATTAAAAACTAATTTTACACTTACATAGTGTTTTACCCCAGTTTGAGAGCTATTTACCCATAGTTGAGACCCTAACAGACCCCGGGTCAGGGTTGACCTGGGAACACCAGCAATTAAGAAGTGGTTTCACACTCCTCAAAACCTCCTGATCAGCGGCCTTGCTGTTGGACGTAGTTCATCGTCGTACCCAGGACGGGGTACTCACAGGAGAGACTGAAGGCAAGAGGGAGAGAGGGGGGGGGGAACAACATATAACCTACATAGAGAGCTTGAGTAATTGGATGGCAGAACAGAATTTAAGAGATATAACAAAAAGACAAAAATTACTAAGGATATTGTGTATCGCCATAATCACCAACGTCCTGAAGGGTCATGGTACATGGAAGAAGAAGCTTATTTTAAAATGTAGGCCCCGAAAGTCTCAAGAAACGAAATTCAACGTTTAGTATAGTTGGTTGGTTTATTTAACGGCACATCAAATTCTTGTTGGTCATTTAATGCTGAAATTTAATTTTCTTGGGAACTTTGGTAATTTATTTTTCTTTTTACTATTTTATTAATATTGCTTGTAATTTTACTATAAAACCCTATTTTTATACTTTCATAGCGTTTTGATACCATTTTAGGGGTTCTCTATTTGCCCAGAGCTGGTACCCATAGCTATCACCCAGGGTCAGGGTGGACCTGGGAACAACAGCAATTAAGGTGGTTCCAAGATCCCCCCCCACACACACATCAGAAGCCTTGCTGCCGGATGTAGTTTAACGTCATACCCAGGACGGAGTAAAATTGAGCTTTATAAACTTGCTTACTTCATTATTCTTTGTTCGCCTTTCTAAACTAGATTACTTCGAAGACAGGTAACCCTGCTTTGGAAGTGAAAAAAAAAAAAAAAAAAAGTGCTAAAACAGAAATCATTTGTTTCGTAAAAGTCACGTATACAAAATACTGAGCTGAAAGGGATCACTGTGATCATTGAATAAAGATAAGAAATGTCAAAGTGTTGCTTACGTATGCAGGGTTCTAATGTTACTATTATTGTTTCATTTTATTTCTTACAATTTATTTTTTTCTTCTATCAGGGGAATTTGCTCTGTCACTACGTAATCATGAGAGTGAATGTAAGTTTTTTTGTTTTTTTTTATTGTGTTTTCATGGTTGCATAAACGACTCGTTCATTAATTTTTTTAAGCTTTTTCTCTTCGTTATCACCTGTACAGATACGATATGAGTTCTCATGACAGTGAAAGAATCATTCTAACATTTCCATGAAGTTTGACACAGATTCCAGTGACAAACTAAAAATGAACTGAACCGAAACTCCTGCTTGACTACAACCTTTTCTCTAAAGCTGATAATCAAGAGTTCAAAAGAACTTCAGAATTGATCGTGTGGACTTAATGTGTTTTTAATTTTTTTTTTACAGCTTATAAGGCTAAAATTAAATATATACCAGGCTTTAAAACTTAGCCATCATGAAATAAATTTAGAGTATTTAGAAATAAACAAAGGTAAAATAAGTACAGTCACCGTAAAGACAACGTTATATGGTTTACTCCATTTAACCGTAATGTCAGAATTAATATTAGCAGAATTTTTCTAAATTCATAAACACTAACTATTCACACTCAAAAATATTTTTAGCAAAAACAATCTTAATAACAGACACATCCATCTCCCATCATAACATTGTATTAAACATATTTCCAACAAAGAAAACGTAAATTCCTCTATAAATAAATAGAACTGCTAAAAATGATCTGTTTTCCCATTGTCTTTTACACCCCCCACACATATATATATATTACATAAATCATTCATACAAAAACAAATATAGAGGTTAATGATTTAAATGGCGAAAATACATCTTCGCAAACAATATAAATAAGATACACCAACCCCGAACCTGTATATGAATGATATGATCCCTGTTTATAAATTCCAGTTGCATCAGGTCTTTTTAATTTTTTACAAGCTTTCGTCTGTTCCTACAGACATCATCAGGTATGGAAGTAGATTTGTTCTTGTTTTTTACTTCTCGGTAATAAGAGGACAACGAAAATATAGATGTAATCCGAAAAAATGCTATGAGAAATGTGTTATTGTTTTGGAACATGCGGTCGCAACTTTTTACTGGTAGATTTTCCGTCAATGTGTCATGAACTATATATATATATATATACGCCACATTGACGGAAAACCTACCAGTACAAAAGAATTCTCGTATTACTATATTTGTACAAAAACGCACAACCTTAAAATTTAAAATTCAAACTCAGCGTTGCGACCGCACGTTCCAAAACAAGCTTGTAAAAACTAAAAAAGACCTTATACAACTGGAATTTATAAACAGGGATCATAACATTCATTTACAGGTTCGGGGTTAGTGTACCTTATTGAAATTGTTTGCGAAGATGTATTCTCGCCATTTAAATCATTAACCACTATATTTGTTTTTTGTATGAATGATTCATGTAATTATAAATTGAACTGCACCTATAATCGAAATTATATATATATATATACTTTCCTCACAACGAAATCTTCAGGTGCCTTTCTTTCGAGAGGGGGCGGGGTTTTTATCCTGTGCCTGAGGCCTCCCCAAAAGTGGAAGTGCTGAGGAGGCTTTGGCAGTTCTTCCATGTGGAGCGAGTAACCATGGTTAAATGCAACATAAGTAACCGAACTCCCCGACAAACAGAATTGACAAAGTTTGCAATAATCAAAAACAAGAAAAAGAAAAGAACAGGCACCAAAATAATATAAAACAAGAAAACAATACATGCAAGGCAAATCAACAGTAATAAGGCAAATCAACAGTAATATGGTAAAACGTTCACAAACTAAGAATTGGGCTTGACACACAAAAGCAAGTTCGAACACGTGAACGTAGCCTTCTGACTTCAAAACAAGAAAGATGGGAACTGTGTCACTATTGTATAAAAATCCTCCAATTTTAGCACAAATTTGGTTTGTTTTGTTTTACGGCAATGGGTTATTTAATACTGATAAGAATTTTATTGCTGTCATATTTTTTCTTTCAAAAATGTATTGCTGGTAATATTCATTTTCAAAAATGTACTCCTATTAATAATGGTAATAATATTAAAAAAAAGTATTACTGTTATTAAAACTAATTTTTATACTTTCATAATGTTTTGGTCCCTTTCGGTGGGTGGAGGGGTAACTATTAGCTTAGAGCTGGGACCCTGACAGGTGCTACCACTCTGGGTCAGGGTGGACTGGGAAACCTGCAATTAAGAGATGGGTCCAAGATCCTCAAAACCTCCGTATCAGAGGCTTTGCTGTCGGATGTAGTTTATCGTCATACACAAGATGAGCCTGGGATAGACTGTGACTGATTTCTGCCTCACTTTGAGTTCTTTATTTAAGGCGTCTTGCATAGCTCATTTGTGTCACCGGTGTAGGGGGGTTCTTATTTACTTCACAAGTAACTATATTATTTTATTTACTAGTATTCACCCCACTCCTCTTTCAGGAGTGTTCGCCACGAACTTTGTATTTTTTTCGTCTTGAGTCAACCTCTAGTTTTTCCGTACCTTTCCCTTTTCTAGTAATCATACTTGTACGTTCAATGAATTCTTGGGGTCAAAAATATACACTACTTACATAGGTTCTTTTCTTGAGGGTCTTTCTTCAGTAAAGCTTTTCTTTAATCGATTCCATTGCCTTTTGTGTTTCCATTTTTTTTCCTATCGCCATATAATTTTCCAATCCATGGCCTTATTTTGCAGTCTTCCTACATTTCTTTTCCATTTTAATATACTCTGAAAAACACATTTTCGCCAATTTTGAAAGATTTTGTGTCCTTTTTCTTATCAGTTCTTATCCTTTTTTTTGACCTGGTTGGTTTGGTTTGTTTTGCGACATACCAACCTCAATGGGTCATTTAATGCCGACAATTTTCATTGTTGGTAATATTTTTTCCAAAAAATCTATTTCTGGTAATATTCCTTCCTTCAAAAAAAAATCCATTTCTGGTAATAATTTTTCTTCGCTGGTAATATTTGTTTTTCAAAAATGTATAGCTGGTAATCTATTTTTCTTTTTAAGTGTATCGCTGGTTTGGGTGACTATTTGCCCATAGTTGGGACCCTAACAAGCGCTACCACCCCGGGTAAGGGTAGACCTGGGAACACCGGCAATTAAGAGGTGGTTCCACGCTCCTCAAAACCTCCTGATCAGAGGCCTTGCTGTCGGACGTAGTTTATCATCTTACCCAGGACACGGATGTAGTTTATCGTCATACCCAAGACGGTTTTGACCTGGTAACAACTTGTCGAATATAGACTTAATTTTTCTTGCGAACATCAATTCTGCCGGTGACATGTCTAACGGTGTATTGGGATTCAACGTTATCCAGTATACTCAAGACTTTTTGTAGTGCTTCTCTCAGTTTTTCATTACTTGCTTTTTTAAAAAATGTCTTAAATGTACATATAAAACCATTCAGCTTGTCCGTTTGACCTTGAGTGAGGTAATGATATGCTCAATCCTTTAAATTCGTAAGCAGTGAATTGTGTACCGTTATCAGAGACTATGGCATCCAGATTGTCATATCTTGCAAATAGTTCATGTAAAAAATTCACTGTAACCGTGGAAGTTGTTTTTTTGCACTTACAAATTTCAGGTCACTTAGTAAAACTATCCACCTCCACAAGATAATATGATCCGCTCTATGTGCAGTCTTTACCGCTGAGTGTCTGTCTTTATCCAAGTTTGTAATTTCATGGTAGGTGATTTTGTTGTCAGAGTCCAACCTTTGCAGGCTTTTACTAATTTTTCAAATGTCTTGGTCCATTTTGTTTCAGTATATACAGCTTCTCATAAGAGATTTCATCTTTGAAGTTCCCGGATGCCCACTATGAAATTCATTTAATATCTGCTTTTGTAATATGTTAGGTATTACTTACTCTTTGTGCAAACATCAGTACTCCATCACATAGCCAGTAAGCGTTCAAGTCTGGATTGCGTTCTAAAAATCGTCTATCTTACTTTCTTTTAGTTGTTTTTTATTTATTTACATGTCACCTGCTTTTACTTTCATTTCTTTCAGTGTAACTGGTAGTCCGCTTACTGCATTGCATGATATATTTTTTAATTTCTATTTCACATTTTAATGCTGCAATAATAGTGTCCTCAAACGGTTCAGTATTTTTGGTATCAATCTTGATAAACCATCAGCATTTTCTGATGTTTTTTTGGACGGTTGGTATTCCATCTTGAAATCGTAATTTAATAAGATATCACCCCAGTGTTGTAATCAATTCGATGTATGCGTAGGTATTCTTTTCGAATCATAAATTGATAACAGAGGACGACGGTCCGTCTGTAAACGAAAACTCATTCCGTGTATAAATTTGGGATTTTTTTTCACTGCAAATATTATTGCTAACATCTCCTTTTCGATCTGGCTGTAGTTTTGTTTCTGTCGGTAGTAGCAAACGTGAAACATATGCGACGGATTTCATGTTACCATCATATTTATGCGGAATTACCACTTCTATATCATAGTCACCAGCATCTGACGCCAATACGATTTCTGATTTTGGATCGTAGTGTGCTAATGATAAGTCTGACGTTATTATTTTCCTGATTTCTTCAAACGCCTTCTGACACTTATGCAGAATTAGAGATCCATTGAATAATTTGCTTAGAAAAGGCGTAAAGTAGAATTGGACTGATATTAGGTTTATGGATTTGATAATAATTTGCTAGTCCTAGAAATGCTTGTAACCTAGTAACGTTTGGAGGAGGCATATTTATTGTACTTGCCCTCGAAGGATCTGGATGACGACCATTTTTGGCAACGATTTGTCCTAGGTACTTTTCCCTAGTTACACTTTATATATCATCAAGATAAGCAACTGCAAAATCACAATCTGCAAGCATAGTATCCATAGTTTGTTGAAATATAGCTGAAGCTACATTTATCTCAAAAGGAAGTCGGTTGATTTGGTTTGGTCTGTTTTACAGCATATCAAACTCAAGGGGTTATTTAATGCCAACAATTTTTATAGCTGGTAATTTTTTTTTTTAAATGTATTGCTGGAAATATTTTTTCATCAAATTTATTGCTGATTTTCCACTTTCATAGTGAGTATTTGTGGTAATGCTTTTTCCCTTCAAAAATCTATTTCTGGTAATATATTTCTTCAAAAATCTATTCCAGGTAATATTTTTTTCCCCCAAAAATGTACGGCTGGTAATATTTTGTAATAATTTTCCATTAAAAAATGTATTGCTACGCAAAATCCTTCAAAACTATATTACTATTTCTTCAAAAAAATGTATTGCTGGTAAAAAAAATTTGACCCCTATTTGGGGGTCAATTATTTGTCCATAGCTGGGACCCTAACAGGTGCCACCACCCTGGGTCAGGGTGGACCGGGGAACATCAGCCATTAAGAGGTGGTTCCACGCTCCTCAAAACCTGATCAGACGCCTTGCTGTTGGATTTCTCATTTTGGGGAGAAGCGTCTTACCCCACTGCAGATGTTCAGTCGGCGTATTCTGAAACCCCAGCCGGTAGGGCCCGGAAGTAGGTTGAATTGTGGGTAATTATAGTTATTTTCTCTGAACATTCTTCAACCTGTATTCACAAATACGCTTCAGAGAGATACACTTCTGCCTTGTTGCTTATGTTAGTATCTTAGTTGTGATCGAAGGAAATCCTTTGGTGTATGTGGGCTGAAATATAATTGTTGTTATATGTACACCTGCAAATGTTAACACCTTATCTAATGAAAGTCAGTCATACATGCTTAGTTCATGTCCGATGCGCATATGACAAGTTATGTAAATATATATATATATATATATATATATATATATATATATATATATATATATATATATATATATGCGCTCTCATCTGGGCGGACATCAACTTTATACAAGTCTTTATCTTCTGAATTTAATTTCTCGCTGAGTAAACAAACAGGCCAAAAGGACATCAATTTTAATTAAATTTGTGTTACCTTCTTTTTAAAGTATTCTTTGTGTCTCCGTGCGTATTTTTAATATCGTTTTATCTACTTGAAGACAAGTCTGACACAAGGTCAAGTTTTCGGAGCTCCTTCTGAGAATAGATATTCTCGTGCGAAGGAAGATCTTTGACTAGCTTAAAATGACGCAAGGCCGCATTTCTAGGGAAATGAGTGATGATCAAACCCATTAGGGTTTATGGGTTGGTTTGTTTTACAGTATATCAACCCACAAACGGTCATTTAATGCCGAAATGGAATTTTTTTTCTAAATCTTGTATTTAAATATATAACTGCTGGTTTTTAAATTCATTTAAACAGCATTTTGAAAAGGTTCTTTTAAGTTTCTTATTGAGGTTTCGAATTGATTGTGAATTTTATCTGGTCCAACTGCAGTAATTGTGGGCCCTGTTGAGGGATTCCTTTAGTTCTGTTGTAGAGAAAGGTTGGTTGTAGCTTTCAAAATTTTTATTTACATTATTCGGACTATTGTCCTCATCTTTGTCGCCATATTTATCACAACGTTTCGGCCGTTGTACGCTCCGGCCTTCTTCAGGTGGTTGGTTGTAGCTTTCAATATTTTTGTTTTGAAATTTGATTTTCTTTTTCTGCTTTTGTTTTTGGCGAATGAATTTCGCGAGAAAGTTTTGGCTAGACGATTTGCTATATCTTTCTCGTCAGTAATCTTCTGATTATTGTGAATAAGAGGTTTGGTGGGGGTATTGCTATTTTTGCCAGTTATTTTATCGAATCATCTCCCATCCTTTTTTTTTTGATTTTGTGTTATTTATTTTGGCAACGTAATTTTGCCATGTATTTTGTTTGGAGTCTTTGATGATTTTTCAACCTTTGGCTCTGCTGTTTTTATAAGTTTTCTCTTGTATTTATTTCAAATTTCTTTAATGCAGCTCTGTGTAGTCTCACAGCTTTTAGGCATTCCTCATTGAACCATGCCCTATTTTGTATTTTGAAGAGGTGGAGCTTTTCGGTATATGCCTTTCAGCTATATTTAACAGTTTGTTGGTATTGTATAGAATGTCTTCCTTTTTGTTTTTATTGGCTTCTGGGGTCAGTTCAGTAAGGCATGATGTTTTAAATCCATCCCAATTAGCCTTTTTCAGATTTCAACTCTGAGTTCTTTTATTTCATATATTGGTCTTGTTTTCCAGTAGAATCGGAAAGTGGTCACTTCCACATGTGTCATGTACTTTTCACTCATAATCTAGAAACAGATTAGGGTCACATATTGATAGGTCTATTGCAGAGCATGTACCTGTTTCTAGATGCAGATATGTGTTTGATCTATTATTGTACATACACAACTGATGTTTATTTAATAGTAACTATTATTTTGCCCTTTTTATCTGTCTTTTTACTTCTCCGGATCTGATTGTGGCCATTGAAGTCTCATTATAATGAAGGGTCTTCGTAATTGTTCTATCAAGTTATTTAGAGTTTGTCTATATTTCTGAGATGAGGTATTGTGTACATTATTTACATTATTCGGACTATTGTCCTCGTCTTTGTTGCCATATTCATCACAACGTTTCGGCCGTTTTACACTCCGGCCTTCTTTAGGTAGTTGGAATTTCGAACTGAACCCTTTATTTCGCTCACTGGAGTAGACTGTTCTAGTTCCACGTTTGATGGATGTCAGTTATCAGTTATCTCCTGCTAATTTCCCTCTGAAAGTTCTCCACTGCCTTAACCGGGTATTGAACTCACACTCTTGAACCACCTGAAGAAGGCCGGAGAAAACGTGATAAATATGGCAACAAAAATGAGGACAATAGTCAGAATAATGTAAATAATGTAAATAATGTACAAATTATTTAGCTCAGTTTATTTGAGTTGTTCGCTTGGGGGAATGTATAATGAACACACTGTTATTGTTTTGTGGAGGGTTGCTAATATAGCGAATGCTTGCAGATTTGTATCTAGTACGATTTCGCAGTGTGGAATATTATTATTATTATTATTATTAATGATTACTGATTATCTACCACAAGGTCTATCGGTGTGATGTTTTAATATAATTGTATGAATGGTGATTTTTAATGTTGATGGGATTCTTGCTTTTGAGATGAGTGTCTTGAAGGCATACGATTGCTGGGCAGTATTTATTTATAAGCAACAACATCCTCTCTTATTTCATTGGTTTATATTGTTCATTCAATTTTAAGATTTGTTAGTTGGTTGGTTATATTGTTCACAATATATCAACCTCTTGAGATTTTTTTTTATTTTGAGATTTGCTTGTTTGTGGAGATTTATTTTCAATCTCCATTTCCTCAAATTTATTTGATGTGCTTATCGGAGTGGGTTGTGCAATTATTTAAAAGCATTTTGTTTTTTAATAGAAATATCTTATTTTATTTTCAATTAATGTCTTTGTTAATATTGGATCGGCGATCTTTGTTGCTTTTCATTTATGGATTCAGTCACCTTAGAATTTTCTATGCGCATTTCTACATTTGTATCTTTAATTTTGTTTTCGTTTGTTTGTTTGGGTTTTATGGCATATCAACCACTGTGGGTTATTTAATGCCAAATCCAGTTTATATGAATTTTAAATGCCTATTTTTTATGGAATAAAAAAACGTATAGCTGGCAACATTATGGTTCTAAAAACTTATAGCTGGCAACATTATTTTTTTACAAAAAACGTACAGCTGGCAACATTTTTTTTTACAAAAACGTATAGCTGGTAAAATTTTTTTTTGTACGAAAACATTATCTGAGGCCCCGCTGTTGGATGTAGTTTATCGCCATACCCAGGACGCAGATGTAGTTTATCGCCATACCCAGGACGCAGATGTAGTTTATCGCCATACCCAGGACGCAGATGTAGTTTATCGCCATACCCAGGACGATTTGTTTTCGTACAAGACTGTTTTATTTCTGTTGAATACATTCTTTTAAGATTTTCTTGGAATGTTGGCGATTCATTTGTATTCAAATTCATTAATTTTTCTATAAGTTTTTTTATACTTATCTAATGGAGTGATGTCCTGGGGTTTTTGATTTGCCTTTTGTACTATATTAGCATAGGTTTTTGTTCCCATATAGCTTTCAACAATTTTTCTGGCTTCTAGGAAAGGTATATTTTTCATGTGCTTTACATACATTATTTCCTTTTCTTTCTTGTAGATATCACAGGTCCTTGAAAAGGCAGGGTGTTCCCCGTGGCAGCGCATTTCACATTATTGCATTCATTCTGTTTGATTTGGATCACATTCACCACACTTTCCACACACTTGGCGTCCTCTGCAAATGTCTTTGTGGTGTCCAAAATTTTGACGTTTGAAGCACCGCAGGAGAGCTGGTATAAATTGCTGTACCCTTTTGTATAATATAGCCAATCCTGATTTCTTTTGGTATTACGGGTTTTTCAAATGTTAATATATATGTATGTGTCTCTAGAATATCATTGTTTCTTCGAATATATATTTTCTTATATTCCTTTTCAGTTTTTTTTTTAATACCTCTTCAATTTCTTGTGTTGCTAACGAAAGTTCGCGGCTTCTTATAACACCCTTTGAAGTCTTTAATTTTTCAAGTGGATACGCTCTACATCTGATGTGAAATTTATCCATTTTGAGTGAATTTTCCGCATGTTTTTTTTGTTTTAACTTCCACTAGCAAGTTACCATTTCGAAGTTTTTTTTTTACGTTTTTGGGATTTGACCTACTTGATATGATTTTCTCTATCAGGAAAGGTGATTTCCTCTAATGATTCAATAATAATGAAATTTGGAAAATCTCAGAGTCGGAATCTGATAAATACCTTGAATTTTTTAAAGAAAGAAGCCATGATAAGTATATATTTTTCATTGGTCCTATGCTCCACCACACACCACGGAGTCCAACTTGTGTTGAGAATGAACCATCTTAGCTGAAGACTGGGGATACAATACCAGTATACTCACGTGAAGAGCAAGATTCTGAGCCTCTGCCAAATTTTGGTTTTTATTACACAACAATCTAACAGGGTCAAAAAGTTTTTCCTCTTAACACAATTGACCCTCAGCCCCCTCCTTCTAACACATTTGGGTTAGGGGTTGTTCCGCAAAAGCAGAGTGAATAGTACGTTCGGGAGAAAAGAAAGATGCATGTGCTAAGACCATGTAAAGGCCAAATTGGTGTGTTTGCAAGCCATTGACCGCTGTCGCCGGATCAGTGACCGCTCAACCACCAGGATTCCGTCCTAGCGCCTTTAGGGTCGCCATCCACGGCCAACTGCTTACCCCTCTGCAGAGGTGCAGTCGGCGTATTCTACAACCCCAGCCGACAGAGCGAATGTTTTTTTTTCAATAAATGTATCTTGTAAGCATATGACTGCCGGCCATATTCTCATAAGGAGAGTAAGTTCAGTGAGATTTGCTTTTTCACTTGTAATATCCCACTGTATTAGTATCTGTGTATATATATTCTGAGATGAGGTATTATGTACACTATTTACATTATTCAGACTATTGTCCTCATCTTTATTTATCACAACGTTTCGACCGTTGTGCTCTCCGGCCTTCTTCAGGTGGTTGGAATATCGATCTGAACCCTTTATTTCGCTCGCTGGGGTAGACTGTTCTTGCCATGTCTAATGGATGTCAATTAATTAATTCAATTTCTCCACTGCCTTAACGAGGTATTGAACTCACAGTCACTGTATCTAACCAACGCCTTTATCCACTGTACCATGTGATCTTAAGGACATCTGTGTATGGATTTCTGTGACTTATAAACTTAATGTCTTCTGTTTTTTAGTGCTCATATTAGAATTTTTGCTGTAATCATTGCATGATCTTTTACCAGAGCTCATATTGCAATTTTCGTTGTTATTATTGCTTTTCTCTGGCACTCCTTATTACTGGTTCCCATATTGTATTCATTTCTATGCTTGGTCGGCTCAGGAGATTTGTGGTCTAGCATACGTGCTGATTCTTTAAGTTTGCGAATTTTTCAATGATGTTCTTTGTCTATGATTTCAACCTGACCCCACAGAAGGCGGTGATCTCTTGTTTCCATATGTGGTTTTCCACTTTCCCTTGTGTTAAAGCTTTTTGGTGTTCTTGAAGCCTTACCTTACGGGGTCGGTCTGTCTCCCTTTCCGCAGCTGCCGGGGGTGGCGTACACACAGTCTTCACTCATGTTCTCCTCTATTCTTACTCGGGAGAGGTATCTGCGAAGTGTTGTCCAGCTTTTGAAGGTTGTCCTGATGATATATGGACCGCAGAATACAATATAGTAAATAGTGCCCACTGTATTATTTTAGACATAGGGATTAACTATTTACCCATAGCTAGGACTCTAACAGGTGCTACCACCCAGAGTCAGGATGGACCTGGGAACACCAGCAACTGAGGTGGTTTCATTCTCCTCAAAACTTCCTGATCAGAGGCCTTGCTGTTGGATGCAGTTTATCGTCTTATCCAGGACGCGGATGCAGTTTATCGTCTTATACCCAGGACGGCTCAGAATAGATAGATAGATTAATTTTTTTTAAAGAAAGCTATAATTAGCGTTTTGTTTTTCACTGATCCTGTGCTCCACCACTTATATTGGAAATTTACCAACGGGAAACCCATTTGCCGTGGTTGAGACGAGGATACAATACCAATATACTGTAGTCGGAAGTAAAACTTCGAGCCTCTGCCAATTTCAGCAGTGGTCAAAGTCCTAATCACTCAACGCAATTGACCGTCAGCCACCGCCTTCTAGCACCTATAATATCAAAAAGTTTGAATGTTTGCCACAAGAGCATATAGAAGAATATGGTAGCGACTAAATATATAATTGCTAGGGCTCTGACGTGACCTGCCAATTGATCGGATCGGTCTTGTCCAGTGTGTTGAGAGTCAGAAGTATTTAACCCTCACTGCTGAAGCCCTCAACAACCAGGATCCGTCCCTAGACATCATGTATCGTCCCCCACGGCAAACAGGTGGCCTCATTGGTGTTGGAGGGTTACTCATTTGCAAAGGTGCAGTCGGCGTAGTTAGAAACCCTAGCCGACAGTGCGGTATGACGGTTGACATCCTTGGCAAACAGGTTGATCATCATTGTTTAGTAAGTAGGAGTGTTTGGTTTGTTTTACGGTATATCAACCTCTATGGGTTATTTCATGCCGATAATTTTTTTTTGCTGGTAATATTTTTTTCTTCAAAAATCTATTGCTGGTAAAAAAGTATTTCTGGTATTAAAACTCATTTTTACCCATTCATAGTGTTTTGACTACTTGATTTTGGATATTAATTCCTCAAAACTTCCTGATCAGAGGCCTTGCTGTTGGACGTAGTTTATCGTCATACCCAGGATGGGGTTTGGTTTAGTTTGTTTTACGGCATATCAACATAAATGGGTCATTTAATACCGACAATTATTCTTTTTCCTTGTAATGCTTTTGTTATGTCAAAAATCTATTTCTGTTAATATTTTTTTAAAAACGTATTAGCAGAGGCCTTGGTGTTGGACGTATTTTATCGTCTAACCCAGGACGCGTATGTGAGTGTTAACTATTTGCTGGTAGTTCTTGAATATAACTTCTAGAAACGTGACCAGAGACTTCGTGCCGGATTTGTACAGGCCTAAAAAAAAAAGAAAAAAAAAAAAGAAAAAAAAGAAAGAAAAAGAAAAAAAAGAAAAAAAGAAAAAATGGAAAAAGAAGAAGAAAAGGAAAAAAGAAAAAAGGAAAAAAAAAGGAAAAGAAGAAAAAAAGAAGAAAAAGGAAGAAAAAAAGAAGAAAAAAGACGAAAAAAAGGAAAAAGAAGAAAAAAAGGAAAAAAAGAAAAAAAGGAAAAAAAGAAAAAAAGGAAAAAAAGAAAAAAAGGAAAAAAAGAAAAAAGGGAAAAAAAGGGAAAAAAAGGAAAAAGAAAAAAAAAGTTACATTTTCTTCTCAGTTATGTATTTGAGAGTGACTTATCTTCCCGTTTAGCCCGTTTGATAACTAAGTAACGACGCTGTGGGTAAAAGACGATCAGATTGCAATAGAAATATTTTGGGTCTTTGTGTCGATGTCAATAGATATAATTAACGCTTATCTCGCCATATCATTCCCATCTATTCGAGTACTTTACAGTTACGCAATAGACAGTACTGTCTTTATAGTCTTTTGTTACAAATTACGGGCGTCAGTTATTGGTAAAGACTAACAAAATAAGGACGCAGAATTCTAGTTTTATGGTATCGTTTGTTTTGTTTTACGGCATATCAACATCTCAATGGGTAATTTAACGGTGATAAGATTTTTTATTGCTGTAATTCATTTTCCAAAAAATTATTGCTGGTAATAATTTTTTCTTCAAAAACCTATTTTTACACTTTCATAGTGTTTTGAACCCAGTTCGGAAGGTTAACTATTTGCCCAGAGCTGGAACCCTAACAAGTGCTACAAACCCTGTTCAGGGTGAACATTGGAACAGCAGCAATTAAGAGGTGATTCCACGCTCTTCAAAACCTCCTGATCAAAGGCCTTGCTGTCGGACGTAGTTTATCGTCTGACCCAGGACGAGGTATTGTCTATTTTCTTTGCTTTCGGGAACGATGCATGTCTTCTATGATTGATCCAAAACGTTTGTGTGTGTGTGTGTGTGTGTATATATATATATATATATATATATATATATATATATATATATATATATATATATATGCAAAAGGCCGGAGAGTTTTCCTGACATTAAGTGATTTGGTTTGTTTTGTTTTACGGCATATCAACCTCAATGGGTCATTTAATGCCGATAACTTTTGTTTTGTCAAAAATATATTTTCGGTAATATTTTTTTTTCTTTAAAAATTTATTTCTGGTAATATTTTACAAAGTATTTCTGGTATTAAAACCTATTTTTACACTTTCATAGTGTTTTTACCCCAGTTTTGGGGTTAACTATTTGCCCGTAGCTGGGACCCTAACAGGTGGGTGGACCTGGGAACACCTGCAATTGAGAGGTGGTTCCACGTTCCTCAAAACCTCCTGTTGCTGTTGGACGTAGTTTATCGTCTTACCCAGGACGCGGATGTAGTTTATCGTCATACCCAGGACGCCATACCCAGTACAGTGCTGAGGATCGAGTGAAATATTTCCAAAACCTTTACAACTCGGACCCACCATTCCACGCACACAAGGTCGACTCATACTTCAGTTCATATTCCATTAGTAATGAGCAAGTTCCACTCAGCTTATTTTCCAGAACTATTGCATTGTAGAAAGGACACCAGAGAGGATGCTTCCCTGATCACTACAGTCTGAACTTCGAGTAAAGGTTCGCCTGTTATCTATCCTATATATCCTCATAATATGCAACCCTTGCTATAAATCTATACATCCTTACAGCACCCCCATTCAGTAACAGTCTATCATGGATCACCGTCTCCGCAGCATCGAGACTACCGTCCTTCAACATCGCCCCCGTTGGTTGGGACACGTGTCTAGAATGCATCCCACACGACTCCTTCGCATCGTCCTATTTGGATAGCTCGCCAGCGGCAAGAGGCTACGCGTGTTGACCATGTTCACCATAGTCTATGAATATAGAATACAACGCAGTACGTAATCTGTTCAATGAAACAACGTTAAAGATTAACACTCACGAGTCAGACACTACTGAATCTGACTATATCGCCAATACCACCAGCAGCTGTACCGTAATTCTTCAGTCTTCAATATCAAAGTACAGTCAGTGAATATTCGGGAAAAAAATGGCCGCTTTTATACACGTCGCATTGAATATTTTCAGCCTTCTGATTGGTTAACCCTTCTATTGGTGAACTATAAAATGAGTCAGCTTATTTTGGCTGGCTCACTAGTACATAAAGGTACCCAAAAACTCCAATACCCCCCTTTTTGGGTACATTATGGAATCTTCTTTCAAAATATTAGTAAAGTCAATATTCGTATGGAACAAATACTTTAGTAGTCATAAAATATATCTTTTTCGTTTTTTAATTAAAATTTTTCGGTAATCTTTTTTTTTTAAATAATTTAATATTCACAAAAATTACTTATATCATTTTGTCCACTGTTAAGTATTTCAGGTTAATAAACATTAATAACAATATTATAAATCTGGGTTGATCTGATCACAACAAAAAAATTGGAAAAAGTTGTTATTTTACCCATAGCTGGGACCCATTAAAACAGGCACCATCACTCCGGATCAGAGTGATCCTGAGAGGACATATTCAATTTGTACTATTTTTTTTTGTACCAGATCCCTAACAAATTGATATTTAATATCAATATGCTTTGATCTTTGATTTTTAGCCAAAGCAATACTGGCCTGATTGTCACAGTAAATAGTTATAGGCTCACTTATCAGTGTTGTAATTGTTTTTATAAGTAATTTAAGAAAAATAGGCTCTTGTGTTGCTTGCGACAATGCAATATATTCCGCCTCACAAGTAGAAAGTGAAATCCTTCCCTGTTTCTTAGATTTCCAGCTAATCCTTGGATTATCTTTTGCCAATCTAAAGCAATAGCCTGTTATACTTTTACGATCTGGTGAATTTGCCCAATCAGCATCACAAAATCCTTCCCATTGTAATGGTTTTTTGATTGTCGAAATACTAGGCACTGATTCTTAGTTTCCTTTAAATAACATAATACTTGCTTAGCTCTTGTTAAGTGCACAGTCCTCGGTTTATTTAAGTTTTGGGACAACTTAGTAACCATATAGCAGATGTCTGGCCTTGTTGATGTCATGACATAAATAAGACTTCCAATCAATATTCTGTATTCTTTCTCACACGCCGCTATACCATCTTCATTATTCATAATTATGTCTATTTCACGTAGAGTAGTTCGTGTTTTACAATTTTGCATGCTGAATTTAGTTAAGAGTTTTTCGATATATCTGGATTGATTCATTGTAATAGTGTTGTCCTTAAATTTGAACTGTACACCAAGAAACCATGATAGTCGACCCAAGTCTGTCATTTTAAACCTTATATTTAAGGAATTTTTAATAGATCAGCTTCACATTTTGACACAATTAACATGTAGTCGACCCAAATAATCAGAATTGCTAATATTTCATTATTAAATATTCTTGTGTACAGGCATGGGTCAACTGGGGAGGGTTCAAAATATTGTTCAATTAAATAGGAATGTAGTAATTTATTCTACGCTCTTCCGCTTTGTTTAAGCCCATATAGTGACTTTTTGAGGTTCCATACAATTATCACCCTTTTCAAAACCTTCTGGTGGTTCTATGTATATTTCATAGTCAATCGGAGCATTTAAATACGCTGCTTTAACATCCATATGGTGTATATCCATACCATAATGTGCGGCCATTTGCATCAAAATTCTGATTGTTATGTTTGTTGTTGGACTGAATGTTTCTACATAATCCTCCCCGTATATCTGCGAAAATCCTTTAGCTACAAAACGAGCCTTATACACTGGCGAGCTATCCTCAGTTCGCTTTATAGTATAAACCCAAACGGCTGTCGATAATATCTTTATCATCCGGGTCCTTTTTCAATTCAAAAGTATCATTTGATACTAGGGGTTCCATTTCTTTTTGCATGACGGCTATCCATCGTTTGGAATTATCAGAATTTATGGCTTCTCGATAATTCTTCGGGATACATTGCACCGAATAGCAACAGTCAATGTCACAAATATTAGATTGACTCATTCCAAAATAGTCTGGCTTTCTTTTATTTCAGGTTGGATAACGTGGAATTTGCCCCTCCTCTTTGGTTGTATCTTCTTTTAACTCAAGGTTTGCGTCTGATTTTTCCTCGTCTATATCATATCATATCATATCATATCATAATTAGGCCATAGTAGTTCGTGTTGGACCAGTTCCTCGCAGTTAATGTTTTCTTCGGGATCCTCCACTTGCTCAAAGGAATCTGTAAATCTGACGCATGTGATCTTATTTTACTTTGTGGGAAATAATTCATATAGGCCGGACTTGTTTTGTCATAGCCAATGAATATGCCTCTTTCACTTTTTGGATCTAGTTTTTTTGCACTGGTTGACATATGTGTAGCAAATTGTACCAAGAATATGCATACCACTTACGTTGAGTTTGTAGTTCGTATAAGCCTCGTAAGGAGTCTTTTTAATGTTACTATTATAGCAACGGTTTCTTATATATACGGCTGTATTTAATGCATAGACCCACAGATTTTTGGTTAACTTAGATTCTATTAGCAAACATCTAGCCATTTCAAAAAGCGTCCGCCGACTACGTTCAGCGATTCCGTTCTGGTGCGGGGAATAAGGACAGGTTCTCTCGTGTTTAATGCCTTCATTTTTAGGAGGTTTTCGTAATCATCAGGAGTAAATTATTAACAATTATTTTCACTTTTCCATAAGGTGAAATATCAGATAAATACATTCTTGTAGCTTGTAGGGTATCAGATTTGTTTTTCAGAAAATATATCATAAGTCCTGAATATTCGTCAACAAAGTTTAATACATATGAATAGGTGCCAATACCCATTGTTGAAATTGGATCCGCTAAGTCGCAATAAACTCTGAACAAGATGTCTGCTGATTTGGGGATTTGATCCCTATTTCTATATTTTCGTCATCTTCCCTTTAATACATGTGTCACAATGTTGTAAGCCATTTGGAGATGTAATTTTCATTCCAGTGACGTGTTCTTGCAATCTTAACATCTGAATTATTACAGTGGCCTAATATTTTATGCCAAGTCCTTAACTCGTGGGTGGCTGTTTTTTGCAGATTTAATACTTTTCAAATAATACAAACGTCCATTTTGTTGTATATTAAATTCAGTTCTGTCGGGGTAGATTAGCTTTGAATTGTCGCGGTGAAAATTAAGTTTAACAGCAGACTGAACCGAAAAAATATTTTGTTTAAATTTAGGGATATATAAAGCCCTTTTTAATAAACATTTACAAATATTTCCTTTAGTATCGCATAAATAAATACAAGCATCGCCTCTTTTTAAAACTAAATTATTAGCTCTGGTACCGTCAGCCAACTCAATAAAGTGGGAATCTGTCTCAAAAGTTGTGGTCAAAATTAATAAATTTTGTTTCATCTGTAATTACATGATTTGTCGACTAGCTAAGAATTATAAGTATTGGGTATAGTATCCAACCCAAACGAAAAAGCATATGTTCGCTCACTCGAAAAAGCTTTTACATTTTTACAAGAATCACTCCTTGTATAAAATTGACATTTCGCACGTACATGCCCGGCTCTTCCACAACGAAAGCAAATGATATTTAATTTTCTATTATTATTGTTCCTGTTGTAATAGTTGTTTTTAAGCCCCTTGTTTTTAATATCATAATTCCTAGTCTGGTAGGTTTAATGGACTGGTTTTCTGAATTTTTTAAATGACGTTCTCAGTTGCATTACGTTATTTCCTTGATTTGGGGGGTACACATTTTTTCAGTTTCTTCATAACTACGTAACGCAATTTTAAACTCAGTTTTTGAGTTATGACGGTCGTGAATGGTTTGAATGTTGCTGGTAATCCCTTTAAAACCATGGCTATTAGCAGACCATCTGAGATAGTCTCACCTGCCATTTTTAAGGCATTTGTGACATTTTCAGCTCGTATAATATAATCTGTTACAGATTCATTTTCTCGTCTCCTTAACGAGGTTAGTTCAGTATATAAAGCAATAATATTCTTAAAGCTTGGCGGTCGTCGTCCCTGGCTTCTCTCATTATTAAAGACAAACTCCTGTCATCCAGGCATTGTATTAATTCGGCGAACACGGTCGCATTTCTTTCCATAAAACTTGGCAAAGAATGATGTCAAAGTTTTTGTATTCTGAGGTAGCCTAAGAATTTCACTTACCACAATTCGTATTTTGACTCGTCTCCGTCAAAATACAGTCGTAATCTGGGCTCATAACCTTTGTTGAACATGTTCACCATAGTCTATGAATATAGAATACAACGCAGTACGTAATCTGTTCAATGAAACAACGTTAAAGATTAACACTCAAGAGTCAGACACACTACTGAATCTGACTATATCGCCAATACTACCAGCAGCTGTACCGTAATTCTTCAGTCTTTGATATCAAAGGCTGGCAGTGCATATTCGGGAAAAACATGGCCGCCTTTATACACGTCGCATTGAATATTTTGAGCCTTCTGATTGGTTAACCCTTCTATTGGTGAACTATAAAATGAGTCAGCTGATTTGGGCTGGCTCACTAGTAAACATATCCACTCACTAGTACATAGATATACACTCGTGTGTATCTTTGTGTTTTCTAGTGCGTGTGGTCCAGTGAACTGTTGCTGAACGAAGTCAGTTTATAAGTTAGTTACCTTTGATTTATTTTGAACCCTCTTGAACACTTATTTTCAGCCTGATTTTGCGTTGGTGTATTTTAAGTTTTTTTTTTCTTTACCCTCCTTCTTTCATTTCTTTCATTTCATTTCGTTTGTTTTTATTTGTTTGTTTGTTTTGTTTACCCCGGATTTCGGTCTGGTTCTTCTTTCTTTGATTTCTGTTTGAATATTATCTGTTGAATATTTTTGTTTCATTTCTGTTTTAAAAAAAAAAACAAAACTGTAAAAGAAAACACATAACCAACGGGTTCTCCGTCGTAAAAATACATTACTATTATGGCGGAGTCGAAGAAAATTCCGGACGCTACACCGCCTTCAACGGAAAATGTATCTCCAAAAACGGCCTGGGTTAAAAACAGGCCCCAAAAGGATTCAGCTTTTACGACGAACAAGGCAAAAATTTAAGGAATTCACCAAAGGAAACGAATTCCTAACCATTAAGGGAAGCATTTGATGCGGTGAATGACAAGACAATCTCTCTGTTAACGTCCGACATTAAAAATCGTAAGTTGAACTGGTGTTGGCAGAGGTGATGGAGGAAGAAGAAGCCGTTAAAATCTAGCCCGAAAATTCTGGCAAGGAGAACAAACGCACTGTGGGACATCCTGATGGCAACAGAAGAAGACGCAAAAGAAAGCTAGCTGGGGAATCTTTTCACGGCAAAAAATCTGCGGATGCAAACGGAGTATATGGGAACCCGCAGAACAAACGTGACAGTACATGGTGTCCCAGCAGACATCAGTGAAGACCGAATGGGGAGCTTTTTTCGTCCAATACGGGAAAGTCGAGAAAGTCAAGGCAATCATGAGCAAGACAGGAATTGCGACGGGGAGATGGAAGTAGAAATAACGGTTAGACCAGGAGAATTTCAAAGACATACCCAACACAATCTTATGCAGAAAGCGGCGGATGTTGGTGGTGGTGGAGGACGTAAATCTTACTGTTGGGCATGTGGAATACTGGGACACATGGCCAAAGGAGTGTCCTGGCAAAAAAGTGAAACCCCGGCCCCAACTCCAGCATCAGCAACAACATCCTGTAAAAAGAAACTGAACCCAGCAAAACCCAGGATGAAGGGTGGAAGGAAAGTGGAAAGGGACGGAAAAATAATCGTTCGGTCCAAAAGAACCATCGCAGAAGGCCGGAGCCAGTCAAAAAGCTCCAGCCACCCAAGCAAAACCAGCCCAACAACCAGCACAGCAAACTGAAACAACAACCCAAGGATAAACAACAGAATCAACAGCGGAAAAAAACAGCAGTTACAAAAGATCAACAGAGACCAAAGAGTCCGGCAAAAGAAAACAACACAATGGAAGTGGAGGAAGTGCCTCCCAAACGGTCCGCCTCCTTGAAAAGGAAATCGGGAGGAAGATGAGGAAGAAGAAGAGGAAGAAGTGAAAGAGATTCACAGAATTTTTGGACAAATTAGTGGGGAGAGGGGCAGAGAAAGACAGAAGTATATCCACCCCCTCTTCCCCAGCGAAAAGAAAGGAAACAGTCCAGCAGATAGGAGTCTCCTCCTTCCCTGTCTCGATTTCCCCTCCCTCCTACCACCCCCCCCTCCGCACACACCTACTCCTACTGCTTCAGATCCTTCAACACCCCAACCATCCCTCTCTACTCCGACCCCTTCATCCACTCCCACCCCACCACCCCCAGATAGGGGAAAAAGAAAAAAAGGATTTTCGGAAAGTCGAAGAAATTTGCAAGGTGGACAAGGGGAGATGGAAAAAACCTCTCCGCCTGCAAAAGATCTCTATTAGGTCCTCTAGTAAAAGTTGTCATCTGTCGATGGCAAATCAGTAGAGGACCCAAGAAATTTTTCCTCATGCCCGGGGGGTTGTTGGTCTAATCCGGGACACAGGAAATCATTTGAAAGTTTGGACCCATCTCTTTGAGGCCAGAGAGGCCTTCCCAGAGATAAGAATGGTGGAGATGGCGACAAAAGACCTAAAAAAAATGCAAAAGTTTTGTTCAGGGAGGGTCCCTGTACTTCTCCATCCATCATTATATAGGGCCCTTAAATTAAACTATCCCACGGACGTCGGCGGGATTGTCACAGAAGGACGGATGACGTCGGAGTTAGGAGTGGGGAGCCTGGGACAATCCGTCGGGGTCCTTTCACCCGCAGATTTCCGTCCTGTATGGGAATAGGTTTTTGCGCTTATTCTTCTTTTTCTTTTTGCAGGCTTAAAAAATGGAAACCAAGTTAGCGACTCTGAATGTGAGGGGCTTAAGGGATCGGGGTAAGGCTGCCCGCCTGCTCCGGGACCTTCTGACCCTGGATGTGGATGTCGCCGCGATCGAAGAGACCCACTTTGTTTGCAGTGCCGATGCGTGTGCTGGAGGATGACTTTGTTGTCTATTCAGCATATGGGGACCGGTTTGCCAGAGGAATTTCTTTGCTAGTCAGACGGACTCTTGATGCGAAGGTGGACCTTGTGCATACCGATGGACCTTGTGCGATATTTCCGATGCCGGGGCCCAATTTCGTTTTTTCGGCGGTTGGGGCCGTTCCTGGTTGATTCAACGCGCCTAGTTTTAATGGGGGACTGGAATGCCATTCTGGACCCCGACTTAGACAGGGGCGGGGTGCTAGTGGGAGAAGGGACGATCGTAGCCTGGTTGATCTGATCGACGATTATGGTCTCGTCGATAGATACCGGGTCGATCATCCCGGGGGAACATGTGGACGTGGGCTCTTTAGTTGGCCTTCTGACAAGGTGGTTAGCTACCTTGACAGAATGTTAGTGAGAAGAGCCGACATAGATTTGTTAGATTGCCCTACGTTCCACTGGGTAGGCTACACGGACCACAAACTTGTTTTGTGCCCGTGTAGCGTTAGATCATAGGCCTAGAATGGCTGGCTACTGGAAGTTCAATCTGTCTTTACTGGACAGGCGGGACTTCCGGGAACAGCTAACTAGATTAGTGCAGCGGGAATTAGTGGGGCGGTTATCGGGAATAAGTGGTGGGAACGCCTTAAGTCTAGGATTAGGTCTTTCACCACTGATTTCAGCAAACGGCTCGCTCTAGATAGAGCTGAAAAGGTGAAGACACTTAAAGCTAGTTACACCCGGGCGGTGGCTGGGGGATCCCTAGAGATAGCCTTCAGCTAGGGCGGCCCTGGATCGTTTGAATAGCGAGCGGTACATGGGCCAGGTAATTAGACATAAGCTAAGTAAGATGTCTTCCGAAGCTGTGAACTTGGGCGCAGATCTGCGCAGGGAAGAGGTCCGTGGAGGTGGCGATCGTTTCATTCGTGAAGTCAAATCCCCGGAGGGGCACACTCTTCGGGCCACTGACGACATGTGCGAGGCGTTTCGGCGCCATTTCGGGAACCGGTTTACCAAGGAGCCTGGTCTCCGTGAGGAGGAGTTTCGCAGCTATTTGGCTGACTTTCCTCGGCTTTTCGCCGACTGAAGCGGCTAGCTGCGAGGGGAGAGATTACGGAGGGCGAAGTCTACGTGGTTTTGAAGAAGGTCGGCAGAGGCAAGTCGCCCGGTCTGGATGGTTTGCCCTATGAATTGTACTTGAGGCTGTCGCACATCTTTGTTCCGATTTTGACAGCAGTGTTCAACAACTGGTTTCGGTCGGGGTCCATCCCCAATCGGATTACCAGGGCGTGATCACTCTGTTGAAAAAGGGCAAAGGTGGTGGGGGAACCTAGATGATTACAGGTCCATAACTCTGCTAAACACAGAGTTAAAGATTATGGCCAAGATCCTGCAGGAGCGTTTGCAGTCAGTTGCCGAGTCCCTGTTGGGACCTGAGCAGACTTGTTCTGTGAGGGGCCGAACAATTCAGAGCAACCTGCATCTGATCCGCACGATCATAGAGGGTGTAAAAGACGACGAAGAAGCCGCGCTGATCAATTTGGATTAGTCCAAGGCATTTGATAGGGTTGACCATCGCTACCTTGCTACTGTCCTGCAGGCCGCTGGATTCGAAGCCAACTTCTGCCGCTGGATTAGCCTCCTGTATCGCTCCCCCAGTGCTGTGGTACAGGTGAACGGAAGGTTGTCGGACGCTTTCGTGCTGTCTAGGTCGGTTCGTCAGGGTTGTCCGCTGTCGCCTCTCCTTTATGCTTTGGCGTTGGAGCTTCTCTCCTTCGTCGGCTGAAGGACGAGACCGGCAGTCCGGCCCTAGGTGGAATTGCCGTGCCTGGAGGGTCTCGAGCCAGGGGTTTCCGCGTACGCCGATGACGTATCTGCTTTTGTGTCGTCCCGCAGCGACATTGAGGCGGTACAGAAGGCGGTTGATCGGTACGAGAAGGTGACAGGGGCCAAGATAAACCGCGACAAGTCGTCCGGCTTGCGGTTAGGTGCCTGGAAGGGGTCGATCTTCCGGGCCGCTTCGGTTGGACGGACGGTCCTGTCCTCATTCTTGGAGTGTGGTTTGGGCCCGACCTCCAGCTGGAGAAGAATTGGTCTGAAGTACGTGCAAAGGTCGATTCTGCCGGTCAGACTTGGAATCGACGGCGGTTGTCCGTGAAGGGCAGGGCGGAGGTGTGTGTTACATACATTTTCCCCTGATTCTTTATCGGTTGTCCGTACTTCCTCTCTGTAAGGACCGTAGGAAGGTGCTCGAGCGATCGCTATCCTCCATTTTATGGAGGGGACACGTGAACAGGGTCGACAGACGAGTCTGCACCAAACGTCCGTGTCATGGGGGCTGGGAATGCCGCACCTTCTGAGTCACATCCGTGCCTCGAGGTTGGCTTTCCTACGCCGCGCATTGACTAGGGGAGATCTGATTCTGGAGGGGATTGTTAGGGACGCCTTCCCTAGCCTTACTATCAGTCCCCCCATCTCGTGGGTTGAGCGCCGTTGTAAACCCGGGATGAGTCGGATTTCATCCACGAGTGTCGGTTGGCCTTGAGGGCCATTCCCCGGTCCAGTGACCTTTCACGGCCTAGGAAGGTCTTCTATCGTGGTTTAGTGGAGGGTCGCGCGAAGGATAAACTACGTGATACGCTCGGCTTGTCGGAGGAGGAGTATCGCTCCTATTGGTCTTGGGCGCCAGCGGCGGATTACCTCAGTAACCCTGAGTTTTCGCTTACCTGGCGATTGGCTCGGAATCGGCTGCCTCTCAATGACAAGGCTTTCATATGGGGTTTGGCGGATTTGCCAGACTGTGAACGGTGTGGTCTTGGTTTAGAAGAAACGGCTGCGCACGCCTTCTACCATTGCCCCAGGTCCGCCCCTTATGGGACCATGTCGGCGAGCTGACGGCTCGTCTCGCTCCCCGAACAGCTAGTGTCCATGGATCGCGCATACGCGTGTGACAATGTCGCCCCTGTATTCCGGGGAGAAACGAATGGTGTTTCTGACGCTGATGGCCACGGCTCGAATGGTGATTTGGACGACGCGGATGGAGGAAGTCTTGCGGGGCAACCGTCTTTCTTATCAGCATCTAATCCAATTCTTTGAGCATCAGCTCAAGATGAAGATTAGATCTGATAGAAAACGATTGCATTCGACAGTCTTCAGCGAAAGGTGGGTAAAAGTAGCTAGCCTGGTTCGTGTGACCGGGGCTAGCCTTGATTTTCTTTTTTAGGTCAACCTATTGCACATCAGGGTGGCTTCCTGTGGAACCCTCCCCTTGGATAGGTTAGACAAGCTTCAGTGTACCTAGTTAATGTGAGTAAGTGTCGTTTCCTGGCCTGTAAGGCTGCTCTTTGGTTATGGCCCAAGTCGAGATTCCCAGCCTCCCAGTTTGTTTTGGTCCCTTTTTTTCATCTCGACTGGATCAGCTTTACATTTTCCCATGTCCGTATAATATTTTATCCTTTTTCCCCAATTCCCTTAGGGAGAGTTCTTCTTGATTTTGTCCCTGGGCAGAATACAGCGGCCTCTGTTTTGAGGGTTGGACGGTCCCTACTAACGTATGTTATGTTTATTTTGTATTTTTTGGGTATATTTTAGTTATTTTTGGGGTTCATCTCCTCCCTCTCATTGTATCATTATTAGAATTTTATGTATAGAATATGTATCATCCAATTTTTATGGTTTGGGGCGCGTTTTGGTAGGTCCCCTTGTGAGAATCCGGTATTATGGTGCATGAAGGATTGATTGGTGATGGACAAGTTCTTGTGGTGAATGAGTAAATTGTAATGTATGAATGGGTCTTGAATCTGATTAGCTAGGTATAAGATAGTGAAGACCAGCCTCTACCCCCCTTTTCGGCCTTGTGCCACAATTTGTATTTTTTCGAATAAATAACCTAGTAAACATATACTCACTAGTTCCATACGTCATCCTAGTTTGTGTTATAAAGAGTTCTTTTTTCCAGTGCATCCTTTTGTTGAAATTTTTGCAACCTTTGTTTGATTTTCAGTTTTTCTGTTTTTCTTTTCTAATTTTTTTATTTCCTTATTTTTTTTTTATTCTCTTTATTTGATTTGAAATTTTTGTTTTTTTGAATTATTTTGTTTTTTTTCAGCCTTTTTGTCTTTTTGTTTTGTTGTCCATTTTCTTCCTTTCTATTGAGTTGTTTATTAAAAGTTAATTTTTAATTTTTCGGAAACAAAAAACGTCAAAAGAAGTGACAAAAGCATAATTGTTCGGCGTGGTGGAAAAAACCCATCATGGCCGACAAGAATAACGATGAAGGCAATACACCGCCTTCACAACCGGTGTCACCTCAAAACGGCCTGGGTTAAAAACAGGCCGCCCAAAAAAGATTCAGCTTTTTATTGTGAACAAGGAAAAAGTTCGAGGAATCATTTAAAGGTAATGAATTTCTTACCATTCCAGAAGCATTAGAGGCTGTGGATACAGAACAATCTCGTTGTTAACATCTGATGTAAAGACCCGCAAGTTGATCGGCGTTGGCAGAGAGGTGATGGAGGAGGCCTTGAAGTCGTTAAAATCTACCCAAAAATTCTGGCTAGTAGAACGAACGCCTTATGGGACATCCTCCTAGCAACAGAGAAGCAAAAGAAAGCACTGGCTGGAAGTCTGCTCACAACGAAGAATCTGCGGATGCAGACTGAATATATGGGAACCCGCAGAACGAAAGTGACAATACACGGTGTCCCAGCAGACATTAGCGAAGATAGGATGGGGACCTTTTTCGTCCAATACGGCGAAGTTAACGAAGTCAAGGCCCTCGTCAGTAAAAGTAAGAATTCAGACCGGGGACATGGGATAAAATAACGGTTAATAGAGACAATTCGAGAAATCCCAAAAACACACTGGTGTGCCGGAAGAGGAGAATGCTGGTGGTGGTTGAAGGAAGGAAGCCGTGTTGTTGGACGTGTGGGGCGTCGGGACACATGTCTAAGGAGTGCCTGAGAAAAAATGTGAAACCAACTCCCCCACTCCAGCATCAGCAACAACAGCAGCTGTAATCGTGAAACCAACACTGCAAAAACCACTGAAGAAGGCTGGAAACCTCCGAAGGAGGGGACGGAAAAATACTATCGTTCCGGGGATGGAAAAATAAAAAAAACGGCCGGAAAAAGAAAAAAAAGAAGTCCAGCCACAAAGGAACAACTGAAGCAAAAAGCAGCAGCAGCAGCAACAAGGGGAAGCACAACAACCCCAAAAAACAACAGCGGAAAAATCCAGCAAAAGTCCGGCAAAAAAGCCCGGAAAAAAAAAACGTTGCTATGGAGGTGGAGGAAGTACCTCCCCAAAGGGTCAATCCTTGAAAAGAAATCGGGAGGAAGACGAGGAGGAAGAAGAGGAACAGATGAAGACAAATTGGACAAATTGAGTGAAGAGAGGGGTAGGGAAAGAGACAGATGCTCATCTGCCCCCCTCTTCACCAGTTAAGAAAGGGAACATACCAGCAGATAGGAGTCCCTCCTTCCCTGTCTAGATTTCCAATCCCTCCTACCACCGACCCCACGCCTCCGCACCGCCTACTCCCTGCACCAGACCCTCCAACTCCCCAACCTTCCATCCTACTCAAACCCCTTCATGACCCCACCACCCCCAGAGATAGGGGAAAGAAGAAAAAGGATCTTCGGCAAAGTCGGAAGAAATTTGCAGAGTGGACAAGGGAGATGAGAAAACCTCTCCTCCCGCAAGAGGGTGCTACTTGGTCCTCTAGTAAAGTTGTCATCAGTTGATGGCAAATCAGTGGAGGACCCCAGAAACTTTCCTCATGCTCCGGGTGTTGTTGGACTAATCCGGGACACCGGCAATCATTTGAAGGTTTAGACCCATCTCTTTGAGGCCAGAGAGGCCTTCCCCGAGATAAGGATGGTGGAGATGGCGACAAAAGACTTAAAAAAGATGCAAATGTTTTGTTCAGGGAGGGCCCCTGTACTTCTCCATCCATCATTATATAGGGCCCTTAAATTAAACTATCCCACGGACGTCGGCGGGATTGTCACAGAAGGACGAATGACGTCGGAGTTAGGAGTGGGGAGCCTGGGACAATCCGTCGGGGTCCTTTCACCCTCAGATTTCCGGCCCGTATGGGAATAGGTTTTTTGCGCTTACTCTTCTTTTTTGCAGGCCTAAAAAATGGAAACCAAGTTAGCGACTCTGAATGTGAGGGGCTTAAGGGATCGGGGTAAGGCTGCCCGCCTGCTCCGGGTTCTTCTGACCCTGGATGTGGATGTCGCCGCGATCGAAGAGACCCACTTTGTTTGCAGTGCCGATGCGTGTGTGCTGGACGATGACTTTGTTGTCTATTCAGCATATGGGGACCGGTTTGCCAGAGGAATTTCTTTGCTAGTCAGACGGACTCTTGATGCTAAGGTGGACCTTGTGCATACCGATGCCGGGTTTCGTTTTTTCGGCGGTTGGGGCCGTTCCTGGTTGATTCAACGCGCCTCGTTTTTTTAATGGGGGACTGGAATGCCTGGTTTTCTGGGACCCCGCCATTCTTAGACAGGGGGGGGGTGCTGGGGGAGAAGGGACGATCGTAGCCTGGTTGATCTGATCGACGATTATGGTCTCGTCGATAGATACCGGGTCGATCATCCCGGGGGAACATGTGGACGTGGGCTCTTAGTTGGCCTTCTGAAAAGGTGGTTAGCTACCTTGACAGAATGTTAGTGAGAAGAGCCGACATAGATTTGTTAGATTGCCCTACGTTCCACTGGGTAGGCTACGGACCACAAACTTGTTTGTGCCCGTGTAGCGTTAGATCATAGGCCTAGAATGGCTGGCTACTGGAAGTTCAATCTGTCTTTACTGGACAGGCGGGACTTCCAGGAACAGCTAACTAGATTAGTGCAGCGGGAGCTAGTGGGGCGGTTATCGGGAATAAGTGGTGGGAGCGCCTTAAGTCTAGGATTAGGTCTTTCACCACTGATTTCAGCAAACGGCTCGCTCTAGATAGAGCTGAAAAGGTGAAGACACTTAAAGCTAGTTACACCCGGGCGGTGGCTGGGGATCCCTAGAGATAGCCTTAGCTAGGGCGGCCCTGGATCGCTTGAATAGCGAGCGGTACATGGGCCAGGTAATTAGACATAAGTTAAGTAAGATGTCTTCCGAAGCTGTGAACTTGGGCGCAGATCTGCGCAGGGAAGAGGTCCGTCGAGGTGGCGATCGTTTCATTCGTGAAGTCAAGTCCCCGGAGGGGCATACTCTTCGGGCCACTGATGGCATGTGCGAGGCGTTTCGGCGCCATTTCGAACGCCGGTTTACCAAGGAGCCTGGTCTCCGTGAGGAGGAGTTTCGCAGCTATTTGGCTGACTTTCCTCGGCTTTCGCCGACTGAAGCGGCTAGCTGCGAGGAGAGATCACGGAGGGCGAAGTCTACGCGGTTTTGAAGAAGGTCGGCAGAGGCAAGTCGCCCGGTCTGGATGGTTTGCCCTATGAATTGTACTTTGAGGCTGTCGCACATCTTTGTTCCGATTTTGACAGCAGTGTTCAACAACTGGTTTCGGTCGGGGTCCATCCCCAATCGGATCACAGGGGCAAAGGTGGTGGGGGAAGCTAGATGATTACAGGTCCATAACTCTGCTAAACACAGTTAAAGATTATGGCCAAGATCCTGCAGGAGCGTTTGCAGTCAGTTGCCGAGTCCCTGTTGGGACCTGAGCAGACTTGTTCTGTGAGGTGCCGAACAATTCAGAGCAACCTGCATCTGATCCGCACGATCATAGAGGGTGTAAAAGACGACGAAGAAGCCGCGCTGATCAATTTGGATTAGTCCAAGGCATTTAATAGGGTTGACCATCGCCACCTTGCTACTGTCCTGCAGGCCGCTGGATTCGAACCCAACTTCTGCCGCTGGATTAGCCTCCTGTATCGCTCCCCCAGTGCTGTGGTACAGGTGAACGGAAGGTTGTCGGACGCGTTCGTGCTGTCTAGGTCGGTTCGTCAGGGTTGTCCGCTGTCGCCTCTCCTTTATGCTTCGGCGTTGGAGCTTCTCCTTCGCCGGCTGAAGGACGAGACCGGCAGTCCGGCCCTACGTGGAATTGCCGTGCCTGGAGGGTCTCGCGCCAGGGTTTCCGCGTACGCCGATGACGTATCTGCTTTCGTGTCGTCCCGCAGCGACATTGAGGCGGTACAGAAGGCGGTTGATCGGTACGAGAAGGTGACAGGGGCCAAGATAAACCGCGACAAGTCGTCCGGCTTGCGGTTAGGTGCCTGGAAGGGGGTCGATCTTCCGGGCCGCTTCGGTTGGACGGACGGTCCTGTCCTCATTCTTGGAGTGTGGTTTGGGCCCGACCTCCAGCTGGAGAAAGTACGTGCAAAGGTCGATTATGCCGGTCAGACTTGGAATCGACGGCGGTTGTCCGTGAAGGGCAGGGCGGAGGTGTGTGTTACATACATTTTCCCCCTGATTCTTTATCTGTTGTCCGTACTTCCTCTCTGTAAGGACCGTAGGAAGGTGCTCGAGCGATCGCTATCCTCCATTTTATGGAGGGGACACGTGAACAGGGTCGACAGACGAGTCTGCACCAAACGTCCGTGTCATGGGGGGCTGGGAATGCCGCACCTGATGAGTCACATCCGTGCCTCGAGGTTGGCTTTCCTACGCCGCGCATTGACTAGAGGAGATCTGATTCTGGAGGGGATTGTTGGGACGCCTTCCCTAGCCTTACCATCAGTCCCCCCCATCTCGCGGGTTGAGCGCCGTTGTAAACCCCAGGGTGAGTCGGATTTCCTTCCGCGAGTGTCGGTCGGCCTTGAAGGCCATTCCCGGTCCAGTGACCTTTCACGGCCTAGGGAAGGTCTTCTATCGTGGTTTAGTGGAGGGTCGCGCGAAGGATAAACTACGTGATACGCTCGGCTTGTCGCAGGAGGAGTATCGCTCCTATTGGTCTTGGGCGCCAGCGGCGGATTACCTCAGTAACCCTGAGTTTTCGCTTACCTGGTGATTGGCTCGGAATCGGCTGCCTCTCAATGACAAGGCTTTCATATGGGGTTTGGCGGAGTTGCCAGACTGTGAACGGTGTGGTCTTGGTTTAGAAGAAACGGCTGCGCACGCCTTCTACCATTGCCCCCGGGTCCGCCCCCTTATGGGACCATGTCGGCGAGCTGACGGCTCGTCTCGCTCCCGAACAGCTTGTGTCCATTGATCGCGCATACGCGTGTGACAATGTGTCGCCCCGTATTCCGGGGAGAAACGAATGGTGTTTCTGACGCTGATGGCCACGGCTCGAATGGTGATTTGGACGACGCGGATGGAGGAAGTCTTGCGGGGCAACCGTCTTTCTTATCAGCATCTAATCCAATTCTTTGAGCATCAGCTCAAGATGAAGATTAGATCTGATAGAAAACGATTGCATTCGACAGTCTTCAGCGAAAGGTGGGTAAAAGTAGCTAGCTTGGTTCGTGTGACCGGGGCTAGCCTTGATTTTCTTTTCTAGGTCAACCTATTGCACATCGGGGTGGCTTCCTGTGGAACCCTCCCCTTGGATAGGTTAGACAAGCTTCAGTGTACCTAGTTAATGTGAGTAAGGCTGCTCTTTGGTTATGGCCCAAGTCGAGATTCCCAGCCTCCCCAGTTTGTTTTGGTCCCCCTTTTTCATCTCGACTGGATCAGCTTTACATTTTCCCATGTCCGTATAATATTTTATCCTTTTTCCCCCAATTCCCTTAGGGAGAGTGCTTCTTGATTTTGTCCCCTGGGCAGAATACAGCGGCCTCTGTTTTGAGGGTTGGACGGTCCCTACTAACGTATGTTATGTTTAGTTTGTATTTTTGGGTATATTTTTAGTTATTATTGGGGCTCATCTACCTCCCCTCTCATTATATCATTATTAGAATTTTATGTATAGAATATGTATCATCCAATTTTTATGGTTTGGGGCGCGTTTTGGTAGCTCCCCCTTGTGAGAATCCGATATTATGGTGCATGAAGGATTGATTGGTGATGGACAAGTTCTTGTGGTGAATGAGTAAATTGTAATGTATGACTGGGTCTTGAATCTGATTAGCTAGGTATAAGATAGTGAAGACCAGCCTCTACCCCTCCCCTTTTCGGCCTTGTGCCACAATTGTGTATCGAATACTTAATAACTTGCCTTTTTCTTTCAGTTTTTTCCCCTTTTGTGAAGTTTCCTTGCCTTTGTTGTTCATTTTTCTTCTTTTCTTTGATTTGTTTATTATCGTTTAAGTTTGTAAGTTTGTTTTTGTGTATTTTGATTGACGTATGTAAAAACACAAGTTAAAAAGTTTAATTGTTCGGCGTGGTGGGCCGAAAAATCCCATCATGGCCGACAATAACAATGACGAAGGCAATACACTGCCTTCACAACCGGTGTCACCTCAGGAAACGGCCTGGGTTAAAAATAGGCCGCCGAAAAAAGACCCAGCCTTCTATTGCGACCAAAGAAAAAAGTTCGAGGGATCATTCCAAGGGAATGAATTTCTCACTATTCAAGAAGCCCTGAATGTAGTAGACACAGAACAATCTCGTTATTGACGTCCGATGTTAAAACCCGTAAATTGATCGGTGTTGGCAGGGAAGTAATTGAAGAGGCCTTGAAGTCTCTGCAGATAAGCCCAAAAATTCTGGCTAGGAGAACAAATGCACTATGGGACATGTTGCTAGCCACAGAAGAACAAGCAAAGCAACTGGCTGGAAGTCTGCTCACTACCTAGAACCTGCGTATGCAGACGGAATATATGGGGACTCGCAGGACGAAGGTCACTATACATGGGGTTCCAGCAGATATCAGCGAGGATAGGATGGGGACCTTTTTCGTCAAGTACGGAGAAGTGCACGAAGTAAGACGGTGAACAGGGATAACTTTAGGGATATTCCAAATACCCTGGTGTGCCGAAAAAGAAGAATGGTAGTCGTGGTGGAAGGAAGAAAACCGTGTTGCTGGGCGTGTGGTGCGTCAGGGCACATGTCCAAGGAGTGACCTGGAAAAAATTTAAAACAGCCTCTGCCCCCTCTATCAGCAACAACAGCAGCGGTGGCCGCAAAGCCACCAGAACAAGATTCAACTGGGAAACCTCCCGAAGGAACTTGGAAAGAGGTAGATAGGGGATGGAAAAATACTAGCGTTGCATCCCCACAGGAAATGCCCCAACAGAAGAGACAGCCCAGGAAATGGCAGAAAGAGGTGAAGGAGAAGGGGCAGCAACAGCCCCAACAACAACAGCCCCAACAACAACAGCAACAAAAAGAGCAGCAGAGACCAAAGAATTCGGAAAAACAAAACAACGCCATGGAGGTGGAGGAAGTACCTCCCCAAAGGTCCGCCTCCTTGAAAAGTAACCGGGAGGAAGATGTGGAAGAAGAAGAGGAATTGAAACAGATTCATAGACTGATTGGACAAATTAGCGAGGAGAGGGGTAAGGGAAAGAACCAGATGCGTATCCGTCCCCACTTCACCAGCTAAAAAAGAAAACACTCCAGCAGATAGGAGTCTCCCTCCGATCACTCCCACACCTCCGCACACACCGACTCCTACTGGTTTAGATCCTCCAACTTCCCAACCATCCCCCTCTACTCCGACCCCTTCATCCACTCCTACTCCACCACCTCGAGATAGGGGAAAAGAGAAAAAAGAATATTCGGCAAAGTAGAAGAAATTTGCAGGGTGGATAAGGGGGAGATTGATAAAAACCTCTCGTCCCGCAAGAGAGCTCTATTGGGTCCTCTATTCAAGCTGTCCTTCGTCGACGGCAAATCAGTAGAGGACCCAAGGAATGGGAGTTATTGGACTGATCCGGGACACGGGCAAACACATGAAGGTGTGGACCCATCTTTTTGAGGCCAGAGAGGCCTTCCCAGAGATAAGGATGATTGAGTTGGGATCCCAGGATCTGAAGAAAATGCAAATTTTTTGTGCAGGGAGGGCCCCCGTACGTCTCCATCCCTCACTATATAGGGCCCTAAAACTAATTTACCCCACGGGCGTCGGCGGGATTGTCATAGAAGGACGGATGAGTGGGGAGCCTGGGACAATCCGTCGGGGTCCTTTCGCCCGCAGATTTCCGGCCCGTATGTGAATAGGTTTTTTGCGCTTATTCTTCTTTTTTGCAAGCCTAAAAAATGGAAACCAAGTTAGCGACTCTGAATGTGAGGGGCTTAAGGGATCGGGGTAAGGCTGCCCGCCTGCTCCGGGACCTTCTGTCCCTGGATGTGGATGTTGCCGCGATCGAAGAGACCCACTTTGTTTGCAGTGCCGATGCGTGTGTGCTGGAGGATGACTGTTGTCTATTCAGCATATGGGGACCGGTTTGCCAGAGGAGTTTCTTTGCTTGTCAGACGGACTCTTGATGCGAAGGTGGACCTTGTGCATACCGATGCCGAGGGGCCGGTTGATCGTGGCCGATATTGCCGTGAAAAGTGGTTCGTTCCGAGTCGTTGCGGTTTATGCGCCCAATGACCAGGAGGAGCGGGTCTCGTTTTTTCGGCAGTTGGGGCCGTTCCTGGTTGATTCAACGCGCCTAGTTTTAATGGGGACTGGAATGCCATTCTGGACCCCAAGTTAGACAGGGGGCGGGGTGCTAGTGGGAGAAGGGACGATCGTAGCCTGGTTGATCTGATCGACGATTATGGTCTCGTCGATAGATACCGGGTCGATTATCCCGGGGGGAACATGTGGACGTGGGCTCTTAGTTGGCCTTCTGAAAAGGTGGTTAGCTACCTTGACAGAATGTTAGTGAGAAGAGCCGACACAGATCTGCTAGATTGCCCTATGTTCCACTGGGTAGGCTACGCGGACCACAAACTCGTTTGTGCCCGGGTGGCGTTAGATCATAGGCCTAGAATGGCTGGCTACTGGAAGTTCAATCTGTCTTTACTGGACAGGAGGGACTTCCAAGAACAGCTAACTAGATTAGTGCAGCGAGAGCTAGTGGGGGCGGTTATCGGGAATAAGTGGTAGGAAAACCTTAAATGTAGAATTAGGTCTTTCACCACTGATTTCAGCAAACGGCTCGCTCTAGATAGAGCTGAAAAGGTGAAGACACTTAAAACTAGTTACACCCGGCCGGTGGCTGGGGGGGGGGGATCCCCTAGAGATAGCCTTAGCTAGGGCGGCCCTGGATCGCTTGAATAGCGAGCGGTACATGGGCTAGGTAATTAGACATAAGTTAAGTAAGATGTCTTCCGAAGCTGTGAACTTGGGGGCAGATCTGCGAAGGGAAGAGGTCCGTCGAGGTGGCGATCGTTTCATTCGTGAAGTCCCCGGAGGGGCATACTCTTCGGGCCACTGATGGCATGTGCGAGGCGTTTCGGCGCCATTTCGAACGCCGGTTTACCAAGGAGCCTGGTCTCCGTGAGGAGGAGTTTCGCAGCTATTTGGCTGACTTTCCTCGGCTTTCGCCGACTGAAGCGGCTAGCTGCGAGGGAGAGATCTCGGAGGGCGAAGTCTACGCGGTTTTGAAGAAGGTCGGCAGAGGCAAGTCGCCCGGTCTGGATGGTTTGCCCTATGAATTGTACTTGAGGCTGTCGCACATCTTTGTTCCGATTTTGACAGCAGTGTTCGACAACAGGTTTCGGTCGGGGTCCATCCCCAATCGGATCACAAGGGCAAAGGTGGTGGGGGGAAGCTAGATGATTACAGGCCCATAACTCTGCTAAACACAGAGTTAAAGATTATGGCCAAGATCCTGCAGGAGCGTTTGCAGTCAGTTGCCGAGTCTCTGTTGGGACCTGAGCAGACTTGTTTTGTGAGGGGCCGAACAATTCAGAGCAACCTGCATCTGATCCGCACGATCATAGAGGGTGTAAAAGACGACGAAGAAGCCGCGCTGATCAATTTGGATCAGTCCAAGGCATTTGATAGGGTTGACCATCGCTATCTTGCTACTGTCCTGCAGGCCGCTGAATTCGAACCCAACTTCTGCCGCTGGATTAGCCTCCTGTATCGCTCCCCCAGTGATGTGGTACAGGTGAACGGAAGGTTGTCGGACGCGTTCGTGCTGTCTAGGTCGGTTCGTCAGGGTTGTCCGCTGTCGCCTCTCCCTTATGCTTTGCCGTTGGAGTCTCCTTCGTCGGCTGAAGGACGAGACCGGCAGTCCGGCGCTACGTGGACTTGCAGTGCCTGGAGGGTCTCGAGCCAGGGTTTTCGCGTACGCCGATGACGTATCTGCTTTTGTGTCGTCCTGTAGCGACATTAAGGCGGTACAGAAGGCGCTTGATTGGTACGAGAAGGTGACAGGGGCCAAGATAAACCGCTTGCGGTTAGGTGCCTGGAAGGGGGTCGCTCTTCCGGGCCACTTCGGTTGGATGGACGGTCTTGTCTGAATTCTTGGAGTGTGATTTGGGCCCGACATCCAGCTGGAGAAGAATTGGTCTGAAGTACGAGCAAAGGTCGATTCTGCCGGTCAGGCTTGGAATCGACGGAGGTTTTCCGTGAAAGGCAGGGCGGAGGTATGTGCTACATACATTTTCCTCCTGATTCTTTATCGATAGCCGTACTTCCTCTCTGTGAGACCCACTGGAAGGCGCTCGAGCGATCGCTATCCCCCATTTTATGGAGGGGACGCGTGAATAGGGTCGACAGACGAGTCTGCACTAAACGTCCGTGTCATGGGTGGCTGGGAATGCCGCACCTGATGAGTCACATCCGGGCCTCTAGGTTGGCTTTCCTACGCCGCCGCGTTTTGACTGGAGGAGATCCGATTCTGGAGGGCATTGTTAGGGACGCCTTCCCTGGCCATACCATCAGTCCCCCCATCTCGCGGGTTGAGCGCCGTCGTAAACCCCAGGATTAATCGGTTTTCCTTCGCGAGTGTCGGTCGGCCTTGAGGGCCATTCCCCGGTCCAGTGACCTTTCTCGGCCTACGAAGGTATTCTATCGTGGATTAGTGGAGGGGCACGCGAAGGATCCTCTACGAGATACGCTCGGCTTGTCGGAGGAGGAGTATCGCTCCTATTGGTCTTGGGCGCCAGCGGCGGATTACCCCAGTAACCCTGAGTTTTCGCTTACCTGGCGATTGGCTCGGAATCGGCTGCCTCTCAATAAGGCTTTCATATGGGGTTTGGCGGATTTGCCAGACTGAACGGTGCGGCCTTGGCTTAGAAGAAACGGCTTCGCACGCCTTCTACCATTTCCCCCGGGTCCGCCCCTTATGGGACCATGTCGGCGAGCTGACGGCTCGTCTCGCTCCCGAACAGCTTGTGTCCATTGTCACACGTATGCGCGATCAATGTGTCGCCCCCGTATTCCGGGGTGAAACGAATGGTGTTTCTGACGCTGATGGCCACGGCTCGAATGGTGATTTGGACGACGCGCATGGAGGAAGCCTTGCGGGGCAATCGTCTTATCAGCATCTAATCCAATTCTTTGAGCATCAGCTCAAGATGAAGATTAGATCTGATAGAAAACGATTGCATTCGACAGTCTTTAGCGGAAGGTGGGTAAAAGAGGCGAGCTTGGTTCGTGTGAACGGGGGCTAGCCTTTATTTTCTTTTCTAGGTCAACCTATTGCACATCGGGGTGGCTTCCTGTGGAACCCTTCCCTTGGTTAGGTTAGACAACCTTAAGTGTACCTAGTTAATGTGAGTAAGTGTTGTTCCTGGCCTGTATCCCGGCTGCTCTTTGGTTATGATCTAAGTCGAGATTGCCTACCTCCCCACTTTGTTTTGGCCGCTTTTATCTCGACAGGGTCAGCTTTACATTTTCCCATTCCCGTATAATATTTTATTCTTTTTTCCCCCCACTCCCTTAGCGAGAGTTTCCTCTTGATTCTGTCCCCTGGGTAGAATACAGCGGCCTCTCCGTTTTGAGGATTGGGCAGGTCCTACTAACATCAATTATGTTTAGTTTATATTTTGTGTTTATTTTAGTTTATTATTGGATTCATCTCCCACCCCTCTCATTTTATTATTAGAATTTTAAGTTACATATATATCATCATTATGGCATGGGGCGCGTTTTATAGGTCCCCCTTGTGAAGATGCGGTATTATGGTGGATGGATGATTGAACGGTGATGGATGAGTCCTTGTGGTGAATGGGTAAATTGTAATGTATGAATGGGTCGTGAATCTGATTAGCTAGGTATAGGATAGTTTGGACCAGCCTCTACCCCTCCCCTTCTTCGGCCACATGCCACAATTTTGTACGAAGTTATAAAATAAATAACCTAGTAAACATATACACCCCTCTCTAGTAGGTTGGAATGTTTTGTGCGAGATCACCTCAGCCAAAAGTTTACCAAGAAACCGCTAAGTTATTTTATTTAATTTGTTGAAAGTTTCAGTTTCTTAAGTTTTTCTTTGCATTGTGCGTATTTGTTTTTTGAGTTGGTTACTTTTTTAAAAATCTTTTGTTGTGCTCGTTTTTTTTTTTTATTTCAGTTTTATTTATTTATTATTGTAATTGTTACGTATTAATTTTTAGTTTTCATGTTTAAGTTTGTATTCTTTTTCCCCTTTTCTTTGACTTTTTCTTTCGTTTTACGTGGAAAAAAAACCCATTTAAGGCGTAGCTATAATTTCAAGCCATGGAAGAAAATTCTACCATGGCGGACAATACGGAAGAAGCCACGGTGACGACGCAAAACAAGTCACCGGAGAAAAAAACCGGCCTGGGTGGAAAACAGGACGAAAAAGGATTCGGCTTATGCCGACGTAAGAGCGAAGAATGAGAAATACTTCCAGGGAGACGAGGAAGTCCTGCAAGCTGTGGAAAAAAATATAATTGGCCTGCTGATCTCTGATGTGAAAAGTAGAAAACTGATGGGGGTCAGCAGGGAAACAGTGGAAGAAGCCCTGAAGAGCTTTCATATTGCCCCCAAGATGTTGGCTAGGAAATCACATGCAATGTGGGAAATTCTGCTTGGAAGTGAGGCAGAAGCAAAGAGCCTGGCGGGGAGCACATTGACCACATCGTCTCTAAGCTTCCAGACAGAATATATGGGCACGAGAAGGACCAAGATAACGGTCCATGGGGTGCCAGCCGATATTAGTGAGGACCAGATGGGAGCCTTTTTCTCCAAATATGGTCCGGTGGAAGAGCTGTCCTCCATTATCAGCAAGTCGGGCATAGCAACGGGGGACATGATGTTTCAGGTGACATTGAATAGACATTCGCCAAAATACTGAATGTCTTGATATGTCGAGATATGAGGATGTTGGTGGTGGTAGAGGGGCGCAAACCATTTTGTTGGACCTGTGGGACTCTGGGACATATAGCGAAGGCATGTCCCAACAAGAACTCTCAGCCTGCAGCCCCCCCTCTGCAACATCGGTAACAATTAAAACAGCAGCAACGACGGTCCCTGAAACTGTGGCGAAGGAGAAGGATTCAGAGGGTGAATGAAGGAAAGGGCATCTTTCTCATCAGGATCTAAACCGATTCTTTCAGCATCAGCTGAAGAAGATTAGAACTGATAGAAAACGATTGCATTCGACCGTTTTTAGCGAAAGTTGGGTGAAAGAGGTGAGCTTGCTTCGTTTGAACGGGGCTAGCCTTGATTTTCTCTTCCAGGTCAACCTACGGCACATCGGGGTGGTTTCCTGTGGAGCCCTCTCCTTGATTAGGTTGGACAAGCTTGTGTGTATCTAGTTAATGTGAGTAAGTGTTGTTCCTGACCTGTTCCCGGCTGCTCTTCGGTTATGATTCAAGTCGAGATTTCCAACCTCCCCAGTTTGCTTTGCCACCACCCCCTTTTTTTTTCTTTTTCTCGTCTGGGTCAGCTCTATATTTTCCCATGACCGCATTTTTATCATTTTCCCCACTGACTTAGCGAGAGAGCTTCCCGATTCTGTCCCCTGGGCAGAATACAGCGGCCTCTCTGTTTTGTGGGGTTTTTTGTTAATTCTTATTTTGTTATTGGGTTCATCTCCCCTCCCTATCATTTTATTCATCCATAGAATTTTAATTATATATATATATATCATTATATTTTTATGGTGTAGGGCGCGTTTTGTGGGTCCCCCTTGTGTGGATGCGGTATTTTGGTGCATGGAGGATTGATTGGTTAATGTATGAAAGGGTCATGAATCCGATTAGCTAGGTATAAGATCGTGATAACCAGGCTCAGTCCCCCCCTTTTCGGCCTTGTGCCACAATTTGTATCTTTACGAATAAATCTCCTAGTCCACCAAGGTACGTTGGAGTGTGTCGCTCTACGGTTTTACTTCAGCCAAAGTCTACCAAACACTTTATTTTATTTTGTTGAAAGTTTCAATTTCTTTTTCTTTGTATTTGTTTTTATTTGTTTACTTTTCCTTTTTAATCTTTTGTTCTCGTTTTTTATTTAAGTTTTTATTTTCCGTTTTCGTATTTTAAATTGTTGCTTTTTTTTGTTCGGAAACTGGTTGGGGTCAGTAGGGAAACAATTGAAGACGCATTGAAAAAAAACTGAATATTGCCCCAAAGGTGTTGGCGAGAAAATCTCATGCGATGTGGGAGATTTTACTCGGGAGTGAAGAGGAAGCAAAAGGGTTAGCGAGGAGTACATTAACCACATCGACGTTAAGGCTCCAAACTGAATATATGGGCACTGGACGGACTAAGATCACTGTTCACGGATTGCCCGTGGATATTAACGAGGATCGGACGGGAGCATTCTTTTCCAAATATGGACCAATAGAAGAGGTGTCTTCTATCACCAGTAAATCAGGCATCGCAACTGGTGATATGGTGTTGCAGGTAACGGTAAACAGACAGGCGTTCAACGAAATACCCAATGTTCTGATGTGTCGCGACAGACGGAGGTTGGTAGTCGGAGAGTGGCGCAGACCATATTGTTGGTCGTGCGGGACTTTGGGACATATGGCAAAGGTATGTCTTGCCAAGAATCCTCAGCCTCCAGTTCCCCCAGCGGCACTGGTAACAACTCCAGCAGCAACAACGGTAGTTCCTGAAGTAGCAGCAAAGAGAAGGTTGGTTGGTGGGGTTTTATGGCATAACCACTGTAGGTCATTTTATGCCAAATTAAGTTTATATATACCTATACATATATTAAATATACAGTACTATTAAACGTACAGCTGGCAACATTATTGTTCCGAAAACATTGAGGCCTTGCTGTTGGACGTAGTTTATCGTCATACCCAGGACGCGCAAAGGAGAAGGCTGCAGACGGTGAGTGGAGGACGGTGAAGGGACGTAGGAAGGAAAGGGCACCCTCACCTCCAAAACAAGATGTGTCGTCCCTAAAGAAACAACGGCCACCCCAGGAGTTGCCCGAGGAGGGGGCAGGAGCAGAGAAATCCTGGAAAACTGTCACAAAGACAGAAGGGACCGCAAAAAGGAAAACAACCAATAAAGCAGGCCACTAAACACAACTAGAACGACAACAAGTAAAGAGCAAGCGGCAGCAATCCGACGGCGAAATGGAGGCGGAACAAATGCCCCCCCCTCGTGTCTCTGCATTAAAGAGAAATAGGGAGGAAGAAGAACATGTCGGGCGAAGTAGGGCGGATGGGTACATGGACAAATCCAGGTCTCTATCCGTACCTGCATCCCCGAAACCAGCAGTCTCACTCCCCGCTTCCCATGCTTCGCCTCCCTCTCCTTCCAACGCCTCCTTCGTTCTATATCCACCCCACACATCTACCCCTTCCCCGCCCCACCCAGATAAAGAAAGAAAAGTGAAAGATAAAAAGTAAAAGAAAAAATATTTCCTTGGCCCTGAGTTGATCTACAAGGTGGACAGGAGAGAACTGGAAAAGGACTTATCTGCGCATAGAAAAGCCCGACTAGGTTATGATTCAAGTCGAGATTCCAAACCTCCCCAGTTTGTTTTGACCCCTTTTTATCTCGTCTAGGTCAGCTTTATATTTTCCCATGCCTGTATTATTTTTCATCCTTTTCCCACTCCCTTAGCAAGAGAGCTTCCTGATACTGTTCCCTGGGCAGAATACAGCAGCCTCTGTTTTGTAGGTTGGACGTTCCCTACTAACATCAGTTATGTTTAGTTTGTTTTTTGTTAATTCTTAGTTTGTTATTGGGTTCATTTCCCCTCCCTATCATTTTATTCATCCATAGAATTTTAATTACATATATATAATCATATTTTTATGGTGTGGGGCGCATTTTTTACGACCCCCTTGAGAGGATGTGGTATTATGGTGCATGGAGGATTGGTTGGTGACGGACGAGTTCTTGTGGTGAATGGGGAAACTGTAATGTGTGGATGGGTCGTGAATCAGATTAGCTAGGTATAAGATAGTGATCACCAGCATTTACCCCTCCCCATTTTGGCCTTTTGCCGTAATTGTATGTAATATACAATAAATATCCTAGTACACCAAGGTACCCAAAAACTCCAACAACGCGGAGGCCTAAGACTACGTTTCAACAATCAATTGTAGACATTCCTGACAAGAAAAAGACTATGAGATCTGAGAAACCGTAGCACTATCCGGGTTAATCGAGACCGACCGTCAGCGTGACGTGCTGTAAGCGGGGGATGATCTGACTCGTCTAACCGCGTCCACCATCCACACTCCTGGTCACGATTCTTCGGGAGTAGGCTGGGTCATCACCGCCTCCAGAGGGGAGAAAAGGTTTTGTTGTTTTACGGCATATCAACCTTAATGGATTATTTAATAGAATATGTATTCTTTGTAAAATAAGTTTCATTGACGTTTATGAAATATAACGATTTTTTATAAAAGAGGGTTTTTCGAGAGTCTTGTTTCATGGGGGGAGGAATGGGGAGGGTGGATGACGATCCCATTACTCCGATACGAGCGGGTGTCAACGAGCATAAGCACATTTGACGGTTATTCAGAAATAATTGAGATCTCTCTTCCACCCCTGTCGAGAATGAAACAGTCGACTGTAGATATAAGAAGTTGATTTTTTTTCCACATGTATTGATAAAGTGGAATAAGGAGTTGGGACATGTATTAAGTTACAACCCTGTTTTTGTTTTTTTTTGTCTGCCCGTGAGTCGGGAAAGTTATCTTTGTAGATTACGTGAGTATTATTAACTGACATTTTCACTGTCCTTTTGTATTATTTCTCTTTACCGTGTTTTTTTCCTAGTTTATTCGGGAGGGGATTAGCCACCCGCCATGGCGGGGGTGCCCCAGAAGAGCATGGGTGGCAGAAAGACCCCCCAAAAATGACCGGACTATAAGACGATCCTGGAGAAATACAAGGATTTTATTTCAAACAATGAACTTGTACCAATCTCCCTATGACGGTCGACATCAAGACCAGAAAATCCATGGCTGTCAGCAGGGTGGGGGGGGGGCATGGAAGAAGCTCTAAAGGCTTTGAATGTTGGGGCCAACGTTTTGGCCCGAAGATCTAATGTCATGTGGGTCGTCCTGCTGGGAACTTAAGCTGCTAAAGCACTAGCTGGGAGCACCTTTACCACCAAAACGATGAGGCTGCAAACGGAATACACAGGCACCCGAAAAACTTGGTTTACCTTACATGGGGTAAACATGTATATCACAGAAGACCATTTGGGGGCCTTTTTCATGGAGTATGGTTCGGTGGAGGAGGTGTCCTTATCAAAAGTCGGACATTGACCCGGCCAAAGTTTAATGAGATAGCGAACATTATCTCGTGCGGCGACCGCAGCATTTTTGTTGTTGTGGAGTTCGTTGCCCCCTCCTGTTGGACTTGCTGCGCAGCTGGACACCTTGCTAAGTTGTGTCCAACCAGAGTGCCGGTACCACAGACAAAATTACCGGAAGCAACAGGGAAGATGAAGCAACAACGAGCGAAGGCGAAAACTCCGCCTCCTCAGCAGGATGTCCCAGATAAAGGTGCAGCAGAAAAAGATGTCCCTGTGAAAGCAGCTGCAAGGACAGCAGACGAGCAGCTAAAACTGCAATAGCAACAGAGGCTGAGATATCAGCAACGGGAGCAGCAGCAGCAGACCTCTATATAGAGGCGGAGGAAGTGCCTCCACCTCGATCCTCATCACTGAAAAGAGTAAGGGTTGAGGAGGATAAGGAGGATGAAGAGGCCTTGGTAACTACCATAAAAAAGAAAAGGAGAGCGGACCGGAGGAGGGCGGAGAAGGCCCAATCCGCACCTACGTCACCAACAACAATGGAAAAAAGATCACCCAAGTAAGCTACCACTCCTCCCCTACTAGGGCTCCGTCTTCCCCGTATCCCTCTCCCTACCACAGAGGGGAAAAGATATATACCGTGGACCGGGAGTATCTTGAGACCTTCCCAGAGGAAGGCCCTCTTGTTGCCTCTCTTCAAATGCACCTCTGTTGATGGGAAGTCAACAGAAAATCCAATAAACTTTCCTGGTACCCCCCGGTGTTATTACCCTATTTAGGAACACCGGGGGGTTAATCTCAAAGTATGGGACTATTTGGCAGAAGCCAAAAACGCAGTCTCGAAGCTCCGGATGGTTCAGATAGAATCACAGGAGCTAAAAAAATGTTATCACAATATTGCACCGTCTTATCAGGATCTAATCTGATTCTTTGAGCATCAGCTCAAGATGAAGATTAGAACTGATAGGAAACGCTTGCATTCGACAGACTTTAGCGAAAGGTGGGTGACTGAGGCGAGCTTGGTTCGTTTGAACGGGGCTAGCCCTTTTTTCCTAAGGTCGACTCATCGGTCGCCTGGTGAGGCTATACAGGCTTTGTGTACCTAGTTAATGTGAGGAAGTGTTGTTCCCGGCTACATCTTTTGGTTTGTTTTTGGCCCCCCTTTTTATCTCGACTGGGTCAAATTTATTTATTTCCCCATGTCCGTATATATTTTTTCCTTTCCCTTGGCGAGATAGCCTCTTGGTTCTGTCGTAGGGCAGAATATAACGGCCTCTCCTTTTTGAGGGCTGGACGGGTTCTACTAACATCAGTTATGTTTATTTTGATTTTTTTGATATTTAGTTCGTTTTGGGGCTCATCCCCTCCCCTCTCATTGTAAATGGATAAAACTTTTATGCATGAAATATCAGAGTTTTATGTCATGGGGTGCGTTTTTTTAGGTCCCCCACCCCCTGAGAGTATGAGGTATTATGTTATGGAGGATTGATTGGTGAGGGACGAGTTTTTATGGTGAATACGCAAATTGTGACAAGTGAATGAATCTGATTAGCTAGGTATAAGAGAGACAGTGAAAGCCACCCTCAACCCCCTTCTCCTTTTCGGACTTGTGCCATAATTGTATGTCATACAATAAATATAATTAGTCAGCGAACCCGTTTGCTGAACGTAACGTGAAGAACTGTGCTACGACTGCCACTACACAGAAATACACAACAACTCTTTGTTCAGTTATCTAAACATCTGCCATATATATATATATATGCTTTCTTTTTGTAACTATCTGTTTGTCTATTCGCGGAATTTGCAGTTAAGATCACTGAAAATCGACACCAGAAGACTGAAGTGATGCAGTCAATGCATTAATCTACTTATAAAATCTGCAATACTCAATTCTGTACAGGAAAGAAAATTACTTTCAATTTCACATGATGAAAATATAATTGGTTTATGACATAACATCAATAGCTTATTTAATGCCAATGTCTAGGTGAAACAAACGAAATGTTTCATTCATGGAAGCAAAGCAAATAGGAACTTACATGACAGGCTAATCCTATGCAAAAATAACGCCAAAAAATAAATACCAATCAAACTGACAAATACAAATCTCACTGAGAAACTCGTGCAGTTTAAAGCAAATGACAGGCAATTTTGAAAATTATGCCAAATACATTTATTCCAAGGAAAAATAGTTAAAAATTGAACCACAATAGCTAATGAAAGAATTGGAATAAACAAATTCAAAATCTACCGTTCAAACAAGCCACTCATAACAAAAAAAAACAAACAAAAAAAAAAAACCCCAAAAAAAAACAAAAAAAAAACAAAAAAAACAAAAAAAAAAAACAACTCTTACAAAGCGAAGGTCAGAACTATCCGTCCACCATCTTTAACCATTACAGATTGACTTAAGAACTCATCTCATTAAAAACAGTTCAGAGTCATATGCATACCATAGAAAGACAATAAGGCCTCAATAAAATACACAATGGGGCCCACTGAAAATGGTTTTAACTTTTTATAGTGGAACACACCTATTCTATAGTTAATAGACTCTCCCCACCTATAATAAGTAGGAGTAGCAGTAGCTCGGAGTTGGTCAGTCAGTCGACTAGCTGATCGGTTGAACTGCCTTCGGGCGGGGATGAACCCGAAAGAGGCTACGCCGAAGGGCGGATTCTCTTTCGGGGTGGTAAACCGGCCCTGAACCCGTTTATACGGGTTCAATGCGCATATTTTTGGGCCGAGCCCACGTGCTCGGAGATCCCACGTTAAAAACGGCCTTGTGCCACATGACGCCCCAGTGGGAGGAGGGACTGAATATCGTCAGTCAGTCGATGTCGGACGACCTTTAGTCGGATACTAAAAGTATCAGCGACCACAACTAGATTACTCTGCGTCATTACCTATTATATGAAGTTCCTAACGTTTTGTACGTCGAACCTATTTTAGGACCGACTTAGTACAAATACAAGCCTCCACTGGGAAACCACTACATAACTTGGCGACGAGGAGGAGATACTCATAAGGAAGAAAAAAAAAAAACTTTCGTTCGCCATACAACACTTGGCGACGGGGTATTCGGATTCATACGAAGGAAGAAAAACATTCGTACTCCATAACATTTTTGCAAAACGAAAAACAAATGACTACATTTCTGCAAATTAAAATTACACAAAAATCCCTGTTTAAAATTAGACGCAGCTGTAATCTCAGTAGTAGGACAACAGAGCTTCCTAGGCATTATCGTTGGCAAAGATTAACACCCATTCATCATCAAAAATGTATTGCTGGTATTTTGACTATAAAAAAAAACTATTTTTATAACTTTCATAGTGTTTTGCTTTTGTTTGCGGTGAACAGCAACAGCAATTCAGGTAGTTCCACGCCACTTAAAACCTTCCGATATGCTGCCATATATAGTTTGTCGTCATAGCCAGGACGGTAATTAAACCGGGTTTGGGTTAAGCCGTAAAACAAACTATCAACCTCAATGAGTTATTTAATGCCGATAAGATTTTTATTGCTGGTAATATTTTTTCTTCAAAAATATATTGCTTGTATTGAATCCTATTTTCACACTTTCATAGGTGGGGTCCTAACAGGCGCTACCCCCTCAGGTCAAGGTGGATCTGGGAACACCAACAATTAAGCGGTAGTTCTACGCCCCTCAAAACCTCCTGATCAGAGGACTGGCTGTTGGGTGTAGTTTATTGTCTTACCCAGGACTTTGGAGAAATAACAAAAGGACAAAACTGATTAAGCATTACAAAAGAGGAAGATGTAGAGGACCATGATCACCTACATTCTGAAGGGACATGGCACCTAAAGACGACGTACGTTAAACTAATAACGCTGATTTGTTCCCCCCCCAAAAAAAAATTCATAAACATCATTTTTCCTTCATACTGAAATTCCCTAGTACCAGAACTGAAATTGAAGATGAATGCAAGATTTTTAAACTTATGCATGCTTAATCAAGCAATTTGGTCGAATTTTTCAGTAGTCATTGTTCCAGTGCAGAGGGGGTGAGTTTTCGGTTCAATACCCATTGATTTGGTTTGTTTTGTTTTACCGCATATTAACCACAACGGGGTATTTCGTGCAGACAATTTTTATTGCTGGAAATATTTGTCTTCATAAATTTATTGCTGGTAATATTTTTTTTCCTTCAAAACCATTTCCGGTAAATTCGTTTTCGTGGAAAATCTGTTTCTAGTAATATTTTTTCAAAAAATGTACAGCTGGTAATTTTTTTTTCAGAAATGTATAGCTAATATATATAAATATATATATTTTCAATATATATGTATATAGTTCGGTTTGTTTTACGGTATATCACGTCAATCGATTATTTAATGCCGACAAGATTTTTATTGCTGGAATATTTTTAAAAAATATATTGCTGGTAATAATTTTTTTTATAAAATATTTCTGCTATTAAAACCTATTTTTCCACCTAGTGTCTTGACCCTAGTTTGATGGTTAACCATAGCTGGGACCCTAACAGGTGCTACCACCTCGGTCAGGGTGGACCTGGGAACACGAGCAATTAAGAGGTGGTTCCACGCCCCTCAAAACTTCCTGATCAGAGGTCTTGCTATTGGATGTAGTTTATCGTCTTACCCAGGACACATTAAGACGGGGAAGTTGCCTTAAATTCTCATGAATCCCAGTTAAGTTAGGTACCTCCACGAGATCGCTAAAAAAAGAGCATAGCATGATGAAAAAGACGCCAAACTTGACGAAAACAAAATTTTATCGTCTAAATGTTCGTTATTATTAAGAGGAAAGGTCAAAGTATTTTTGGGGTATTTTTCCATTTTTAATCGTTCCTAGCACGTCCGAAATTTTCGTTAAAAATCTAGTTTTTTTTGAGTCAGCAAAAATTGACCATTTTTTTCCATTTTAAAAAAACTGGAAATCTGACTTTGAAATTTTTTAAATATCAATTATTTTTCAAAACTTATTTTAAGAAAATCAGAAATTATAATGTTTATTTAAAATATTTTGAACCAAACTTAACTTAGCTTTTGTGCCAAAAAGATGTAATTTGAAAATAAAACAAAGCAGGTCATAAACTTTCGCGTCTCTTGACATGTGATGAATGATATATTTACGAATTCCATGAGGCTAATTTGTTCTAAGGAAGGAGAAAAGTGAAATAATTTACATTTACGTGAACAAATTATTTACCGTTATTTTTAACGAAAACTTTCAGCGGTCTAATTTTCTTTTTTTTTTTTGTACTTAGCTTTCACATTTACGGGAAATATATTGTAAAGAAATTAAAATAAAACTGTTAAGAGTGACATTAAATTTCATATTTCTTAAGAAAGGTATCTAATTAATTTATAGGTACCTTTCTTATGAAATTTTATCAGAATTGTACATAAAATACTATAATTTTATGTACATTTATTACATTCTACTGTTATTTGTATTTGCATTCATTTTATTATTAATTTTTATATTTCATTTATGGAAAAATGTCGTAACTGAGATTAATATAAAAATAAGATCATATAAATTTCATAAGATGATACTGATACTTGTAGGTACCCTTCTCAGTTGAAATTGAAAAATCAAATTAACTTCTCCACACGCGTTTCGCAAAAGTAAAGGCCTTAACAGCGGAGAACAATGCTTAACTCAAATAACGCAACTTAATTATATTCTGGTTGGTCTTCCGTATTTTATAATTACAGCTCGATTATAAGCACAAAACTACATTTCTTAATTACTGGGGATCTTCTGATTAGTCAAAATGATACAATTTACAACGCGCTAAAAAAAGATCTCATAAGGACACTTATGAAAGCCGATGCGGCTTTTAACTAATTTTATAATATTTTAACAACTTAAATGTAAAATCTATTAATGAATTAATGAAATAAATTGTATTAAATTCATTTTTCATCGAAAAAATTTTTTTGCTTTCAGAAAATATTGTCCATATTCATAAAAACAACTAAAAGCAAATAAAAGCATTTGAAATTAAATAATCTGTTTCATTGAGTTTTGTATGTTACAATTCAGAGCTGATTTTCAGGTACTGCGTATCCAATTAAAAAAAAAAAAAAAAAAAACAACATGATTTGCATTCCTCAAAGCCCTGTGCTTTTTAATTATTGTAATCACTAAAACCGATGCGATCGAATTTCTAGCGTTTTCATAAAATTAGTTATGGGGGGTAATAAATATTTTTTAAAATATTTCTACCATGACTTTCATAAAAAAAAACATTTATAATAATTTCGATCATCTGTGAATAGTTCCTGAAAGTTTCATTAACATCCGATAATTATTTCTATTTTTGCACGATTTTTCAAATTAATGTGTCATACCAAAAAAACGTGCTAAAAATTGTCTATGTTATTTACTAGTTCCGCTGATACAAATAGAAACAAGGTTTTTTTAATCAAAATTTAGAATTTTCTAAAAAGGAAAATTTTTTAAAAATAATTAAAAAAACTTTGGTCTTTCCTCTTAATAATAACAAGCATTTAGACAATAAAATTTTGTTTTCGGCAAGGTTGGCGTCTTTTTCATCAAGCTATGCTTTTTTTTAGCGATTTCGTGGAGGTACCTAAGTTAAGTCTGCTAAATTTGTATACATCCCAAAGCTGTAGTTGCTATGAGGATATTGACTGTGGCATCGAATAATTATGTACGTTAAAATATTATTTAAATGAAATAATCAATTCAATGGCATATTGGATACACGTTTGGGTGAAAATGTCTTTCGATTCATGACGGACTCGGGCAGAAGATATTCCCGCAGTAGGCTGCCGTTTCTGCAGTAGACCAATTGGTAAAAGAGTCTCTAGGACCTGCTATTCAACCTATAGCCGAGCGTGAAGATGGATTCATCTTTCACAAGGGTATTTGCAAGTGAATGTAAGGAACCCGATTGAAATTCGATGCAGTGTTTATGAAATTTCAATTAGGTTCAAATTCACTGATCGTGGTTGATGTGCTAGAACAAGTGTTCTCAACAGGGGTGAAATTTACCCCCAGGTGTTAATTTTTGAATATTCAGGGGTTAATTTTGACCATAGTATGTTTAGGGGTGGGATGAGAACAATTATAGAATTTGGCCTATCTGACCTGTCACCGTGAAAAAGAGGGAATGGCATTCTGACAATTGGTGAAAGGAGTACATGGGGCAAACAAGGTTGAGAATCCCCGTGCTAGACAAAACAGGGCGTGGCAGGGAACCCATACTTCAAATAATCAGTTAACCTATTCTAAACTATCGCTTAGCCTTGGTATCCTTTAATAAATAATAGCCTTAAAAGGTTCGATTTCGTTTGTTTTACGGCATATCAACCTCAATAGGATATTTAATGCCGACACGATTTTTAGGACAGATTCGTATGAATAGAATGTATTCTTTGTTAGAAGTCAATGTGTAGAACAGGTTTCATTGACGTATTTTGTAAAGAAGGGTGTTGTCGAGAGTTTTGTTTGTCATGTATTCTTTTCAGATATACAGTTTGTAAAGAAATTGATTTTTATTAGTTTGGTTTATTTTACGGCATATCAACCTCAATGAGATTGACAAGATTTTAGGGTAAGTTCGTATGAATAAAATAAGTATACCAGTTTTTCGATGTCTTTGTCAAGAGGGTTTTTGTAGGGAATGAAATGTATTGCCGTTAATTTTTTTTTTCCAAGAAATGTATTGCTGGTATTTATTATAAAACCTTTTTTTGGCCCCAGCTTGGTTTTGGTTTGGTTTACGGCATATCAACCTGAATGGGTTATTTAATACCGACAAGATTTTTACTGCTAATATTTTTTCCAAAAAGGATTGGTAATATTTTTCTTCAAAAATAGATTACTTGTAATATTTTTTTAAACAAAAACGTATTGCTGGCATTAAAAGGGTATTCTTACACTTTCATAGTGCTTTGACTCCAGTTCGGGTGGTTAACTAGTTTCCCATAGGTGGGACCCTAACAGGTGCTACCACCCTCGGTCAGGGTGGATCTGGTGTTGGTTTGGTTTGTTTTATGAAATCAGCTTCAAAGGGTTGATTAATACCAACAATTTTCTTATGTATTCTTTGTAACAAAATCACTTTGTACATAAAGTTTCATTAACTCTTATAAAAATTTTCCTTCGAAAATCTATTGCTCGTAATAATTTTTTTTTATACAAAAACCCAGTTTTACCCTTTCATACTGTTTTGACTCCAGTTCGAGGGGTTAACTATTTAACGATAGCTGGGGCCCTAACAGGTGCTACCACCCCGGGTGAGGATTGCATTTGGGAACACCAGCAATTAAGAGGTGGTTCCATGCTCCTCAAAACCTCCTGATCAGGTCTTGCTGTCGAATATAGCTTATCGTTATGCACAGGACGAGATGATTGAGGAAAGGACAAAATAATTAAGACAAGATGGCGACTGACGTTGCATTTAGGTTTTTGAAGATTGTAGTTTAAATAAATCTGGAGTTCTATCGGCGAGACGTGCGAGAAAGACAAAGTAGAACTGGCGGTTGCATCTAGTCAGTTTAACAGTAAACGCTGAGACCTAGTTACCAATCTAGTATCACACTGAAATTCACGTAGCTGGGCCTCCAGGATAAAAAGCTCAACATGCCATGAAGTATTTGTTGGTTGGTTTTGTTTTATGGCATATCAACCTCAGTGGGTCATTTAATGCAAAAAAAAACAAAAAAACAAAAACAAACTTATGAAAGATTCATAGCGATAGTTTGGTTTGTTTTGTGGCATGTCAACCTCAATGGGTTATTTAATGCCGACAACTTTTTTTTTTCCTTGGTAATTTTGTTTTGTCAATCTATTCCTGGTAATATTTTTATTTTCTTCAAAAATTTTGGTAATTTTTATAGAAAATATTTCTGGTATTAAACCCTATTTTCACTTTCATAATGCTTTTTACCTCAGTTTCGGGGTTAACTATTTACCCATAGCTGGGACCCCCTAACAGGTGCTACCACCCCGGGTCAAAGTGAACCTGGAAACATCAGCAGTTAAAGGGGGTTCCACGCTCCTCAAAACCCTCTGATCAGAGGCCTTGCTTTTGGACGTAGTTTATCGTCTTACCCAGGACGTGGATGTAGTTTGTCATTATACCCAGGACGGGTGAAGTATTTATAGAAAAAAAAAAAAAAAAAAAAAAGAGAAAAGGTGAGAAAGGGACTGAAGTCGATATGCCGGGTCAGGATCAATTACACTGCAGATCTTTTTGAATTTTAAGAATCTCTAGAATTCATTTTGATTAAGCGTGGTATGGCTAAATTATAAAGCTGGTTCATTGGCATTCTAAACCATAAGTGGGCTTGAATAGCGTTGGGTGCCCAACGAGGAGGAACTCAACGTAGTAGCCTATATAACATATCAATGCAGTTTTGACTAGCCTGCTAGCTAGTCTCGAAAACAGTTCCTGTAGACTAAATAGGAGATTACGTTTTTATTTAACATTTAAGTAAAGTTTTAATCTGGGTCATATTTGTAAGCTTGGTATCATGCAAAAAATGACAACGTCCAGTGGGAAGCTCTCGCGTACATGAGCTGACGGGTACAAGTAGGGATTTACCCATGCACCTACTTTGCAGAGGTTATGACAAGATCGAACAATGGTATTTGGAACGGCCGTTCAAACATTCTGAAACCTCTTCAGTTTGTTTTTTTTGGGGGGACTCTTCAGCGCCGGGTAATGATCTCAGTCCCTCTTGAAGCAGATCTACTGCAATTTCAACAGCTTCAGCTAAAATTAATTTGAAACCACTCCAGGGTTATGTCTAAGCGGGACTAAGATGGTTTTATAATTATAACTCAGATGAGACACGAAGCGGAAAGTATGGGGGCACACAGTGAGGATCGAATTCGCTATTCAGTCCCAATTGATTCATCGAGACAAGTTTACTAAACATTACACCACGTTGGAGTGGCCTTCTAGATTTTTCGGCATGCCTACGTCGCTACTGGACGTGACACAAGGTCACCTTAAAGTGGATTTAACAGCAATATCATGGGAAAATTGTTCAAGGCCCTACGGCACTATCCCATTTGATGACGCCTCAGGGTGTTAGGCAGTGACCCTATACCCCTCCCGAAACGAGAGGTACTCCTGCTTTGTGCTATGGCTTGAAACTAGCCATTTTCAACCTCCCTTGATATAAAGTTTTCATAAGCATAGCTTAGATGTGGCACAATACCGAAACTTGATAGCGCCCAAGTGAGTCTCGAACTAATAGAATTAATCTAGCGCGACTCGTTAACCATTACACCACATCGAAGTGTCCTATCCAGGACTGATATTTACCCAGACTCTCCACCGAGACGAGATGCGACACAAGGTCGAGTTTAGTGCGGGGAACCAGAGCGTTTACACCAAGGCCAGTGGTTAAAATTTACCCAGCCCCGCGAAAAGCGGGCTCGGGTAGAGTACGTGTTTTTCTCAGCAGAATCTCTCCGACTGAGTCACTCTCTGACCGAAGACAAAGGTCTTGTCGCGAGACTGGGACGATTGGTCTAATGACTTCCTAAGCATAGCTTAGATGTAGCACAAGGCCGAAAGTGTGGAGCCGCTAGTAAAGATCGAACTGCTCTAGCGAAACACGCCTACTAACCCTTGTACCACGTGAGACTGCTTCATTCTAACCAGAACTTAAGCCGGGCTGTTAAAGCATTTCTTTTTATAATCTATAAGTGTATCGTAATACCCGGATATTAATTTTTGAAGTAAAATGAAATAGTCCAAGTAAAGGTACAAAAATCAAAACACTCCTTCTCCCGGGCGGTGTTATATTTAGACGCCGAACTAAGTGTATGGAAGGGATATTTATTTTGTAAAATTACAAAATTGTGGGACTAAGCCCGAAGGGGGGAAGAAAAAGAAGGTAGGTGGTCTTCACTAGCTATCTTAATCCTAATTAAATCCACTCATGACCCATTCAGTCATTACAATTTATTCATTTACCACAAGAACATATTCAACACCACTCAATCCTGCATACACCAAAATACCGCATATTCACAGGAGACTTTAAAAAAAATCTGTTTTTTTTTTTTTTGTTTTATTTACAAAAATATAAAAAAATTCATGATTTATGAAATGTTGGAGTAGATGAAAACCAAAAATAAACTTAAAATTATAACTCAAAAATAAAATAAAATCAAAAATGTTTGTAGGTCCCCCGTCCACCCGCTCAAAATAATAAGAGAGGCCGCTGTAGCGAGTGTTAGAATAAGAAAATATTACTTAATGTAACACGTCTTCACACACACACACACATATTACATCGTGCTACGTTCCGGCCTTTTTAGTTTAATTCCCCATCCCCTCTCTCGTTAGGTGGATAGTGACGTCAGTTCTTTGGTAGTTGCGGTATGTCTTTCGTTTCGTGTGTTATGAGTGCATGTTTGTGTGAGTGTTTTGGATGGACGATTGTTTTTATACTATTTATAATCCCGCATTTTTTTTTTTTTTTCGTCCAGTTAACTGATGTTTCTACTACATTTAGAGACTAATTTGTTTCGTTTTCATGTAAATAGTATTTTAATTCGTATTGTAAATAATCATTGGGTTTTTTAAATTGTTGTTTTTATTCCCCTCCTCCCACAGACTTTGAAATATACATATGGGGACTAGTTAAGATTTCATAGACATTGAGTTATCATGGTGGATGTAGTAAGAAAAGTAGGAGGGAATGTTGTTTTGGTGATAGGACTATTGTTGGTATGTTTAGGTCAGTGTTTGTGACTAGCTAAGTTTATAATTAAGACAGAAGACTGTCCTTTTCGCCAATCCCCCTTTTTGGCCTTGTGCTACATTTTGTACCCTCGTACGAATAAATATCTATTCCGGCCTTTTACTTTGAGACCCAACTTACATGTCGATTTGGCTTTGTAAGTATAAATTCTATTATTCACTTTCGACTTTCCAATTTAGCCACTTGCTACTGACTTCGTCGCATTGTTTTGAGGTTTGACCATAATGTGTATGTAATAAAACCATTGAGGTTTAAGTGAACAGATATATTCCTGTATCGCCACATTATATACCTGCTAGTGACCGTGTCTTTGCTTTAACCAATGTACTTAAAAAATAGTAGCAGATAACTAGAATAATTCTAAACTAGTAATAACCGTGACATTTTCAATGTTTTCGGACTAAATTTTTCTAATAAATCTTAATTTTCAATTTAATGATTGAACGTCTTATTAGTTCCACAACAATCGAATACCTGTGGAAACGCCACTATTACCTCGTTAAATTCTTGAGCTTATAACTTTAACAATCTTACCATAATAAACATGAATGCAGGTCCTTCTTTAAAGGGTGGTAATACAGATTTAAGACTTCTACCATTTCACTGAAACAGACGTTAAACACGTTATAACATATCATCCATTGTTGTATTGATATGGCGTAACGTACGTCCTAACTAAAGAACTAGGGATGCTCTGTTGGCTGAGGTTTCAAAATACGCCGACTCCACTTTTGCACTCCCCCCCCCCCCACGAATGAGGCGTCTTAGGTACGACATTATTTATTGTACTAAGGTACAAATGTGGCACAAGGCCGAAAAGGGGGTTGGGGTAAAGGACGGTCATCACTTGTCTTAGATTAAAACTTAGCTAGCCACATCCACTGACCCTATCATACTGAACAGTATTCCTTTCACCAGAACAACACATTTATCCATACCTTTCTTACTACATACACCAAAATGCCTCTTTGACTCCATGAAAAAAACTAAATCCCCTTTATGTACAAATATTGTCTGTGGGGGGAGGGGCATAAAAAACAACTTCTAAAAAGATCCCCAATGAAATATATACAAAATGACAAAATAATATTTACAAGAAACCAAATAAAATTAGTGTTAGTAATAAAACCCCCCACAAACTATTGAATGTGGCAGAAATATCAGTTAACCGGACGAAATCGATGCGTCTTAGGTACGACGATAAACTACATCCAGCAGGAAGGCCTCTTATAGTCTTTTAAGGAGTATGGATCTACCTCTGGTGGTAGCATTTATTAGGGTACCAGCTATGAGCAAATCGTTACACCCTACCACAAGTAAACTCTGGTCAAAACACTGAGTCTGAAAATAGGTTTTAATACCAGCAATACATTTTTTTTTGGCGGGGGGAATATTACCAGCAATACATTTTGAAAAAAAAATATCAACACTAAAAATCTTGTCGGCATTAAATACCCCCATTGAGGTTGATATGCTGTGAAACGAACCAAAACCAAATTCTCGACGACAACCCTCTTTAGTAAAGTATATCAATGAAACCGGATCTACAGTTTCCTTACAAAGAATATATATTCTATTCATACGAATCTATTGTAAAAAATCTTGTCGACATTAAATAACCCATTGAGGTTGATTATGCTGTAGAATAAACCAAAACCAGACTTTCGGCAACAATCCTCTTTACAAAAATATATCAATGAAACCGGATCTACAAACCTTTTCCTTACAAAGAATATATATTTTATTCTATTAAATATTGCCGGCATTAAATAAACTATTAAGACTGATATGCCGTAAAACGAACCGAACGAAGGAACAAGCAAGATTAAATAATTGAAATTTAGCGACGATTTCCCTCGAAAGGTAAGTTTCAACTCTTTGCTCTTTCAATTGACTTATCGTCTATTCAATTGGCTTCAAACCTCTGCTTTGCTTACTTTTGGCAATATGGAAAAATGTCCCTGATCCTTGACTATAAACTTGCTTTAGGCAGTCTCTGAACAAAACTTTGCATTAAAATTTAGTTGCAGCAATGAAAGCATTATTGATAAAGCTGTGTGCATACTTTTAAGGTGTTGCAATTTTAAATACAATTCTTGATTTTGAGTGATTTTTCTTTTTACATGGTCCTTAACCAGATGTTGACTGATTAGCAGTGATCGTCATTTATAAGCACATACAGCTAAGAATAAGTTCGATCCTTACTTTCGGCTTTGTGCCACATGTACGCTACGCTTAGAAAATCACCATACAGCTAAGCTTTTTGAAAGTGAAATTTCTCCTTTAACAATGCTACTTTAAATTACATTAAATATTTGTAATCTTAGATTTAATCCTAGTTTACGCTATAGAAACTATTGAGCCGGTAAAACTCATTGGTTGCCTTGGAGGTGTGCGCGATAATCTTTCTAATCCAATTTATCTGTTTTTTAATCTTTCAGACCATTATTGATCATCGATCTCATGTGAATTACTGATTTATTGGAAACTCGGGTTGTCCTCATCAAAGTCTGTCTGCTAGAGAATACCTTTAACGTATAACCGACGAAGCGGAAATCAGTTATAATTCCTACCCCACCCAACACCCAATGACTTTAAAACTAAGTTAACGCGACCAACTAGGCCGGACCATAAACTTTGCCGCTTTTAATCCCACACATGTTTATGACCATATCACGTTGAAACGCATAACAAATTCTGGCTTCTGCCTGGTGTCTGGATTCAGATAAAAAAAAATTAAAAAAAATTCTTATCTTTCAAGGTAGCCAGCCACTCTGCAACAAAATATTTTTACATCCCATTTCGACCCAGTATTGGACATTGCGCTCGTAGCCGGTTGCGTAACAGTCATCAGCGCTGAAAATGGAACCAGCGACTAGAGTTCAAATTCCAGTCTACTCTCTGGCTTACGACTAAGTCCCGTTGTAACATCGGTTTTCCTACGATCCCCGAAGTTAAACTGTCATTGCTCACATGTTCAGCATCCTTCAGTAGAACCACATTTCTGTTGCTTCAAGTCTCTTCATCTTTGAGATAGTTCAGCATTCAGTGCCATACCGGAGGACAGATAACCGTTTAGTACTCTTTTCTTTGTTTCTAACGAAATTGGAGTGCTACTATATCTACCGTCCATTGTCTACTGTAGTATATCTAATATTTTCTACTATGGTATATTTACCAACTGTTGGAAGTATGAAATATGTTGGTTAGGGTTTAAGGCAGTGAACTGGTTATGTATTAAAAAGCAGTAACAATTTTTTAGACAAAAAAAAAATCATCAAATAGTGATTTTAATGTTTGTAAACTGATTTGATGTCATTAAAAGAAACAGAAATAGGTCATCGTTTTTCCTGAGCATTTTCCATCAATAATGAATGCATAGTCACTTACGGTAGGTCGCAAATGTCTCTGTAGATATCCTACTATAATAGCACTGACATTTGTTTTAATAGTTTGCTTAGCTTATGGAATGCATATTTGGTTACCCCAATATGCCTTCGTATTTCAGTGTCGCACTTTTCGTCCTGTTAAATAAAACTTTCCAGATTTTATTTATTTTTTTACTTGATATCCCCAAATTTGCATTTTGGGTTGCCCTTCTTGCTAACAACCATGCATTCTGTATACTTGCGGTTTTCTCACCGAGCCATAAATTAAGCAACCGTATTCCAGTTTTAAACCGATTAATGATGCTATAAAATATTAGGGTTTCTCGTTCGGCTCCCCAATCTGTATGATTCAATGTAGAGGGTTTACACCTCATTACCATTTTAATAATCCGTCCTGGACAAGACGATAAACTACATGCAAGAGCAAGGCCTTTGATTAGGAGGTTGAGGAGCATGGGATCATTTCTTAATTGCTGGTGTTCGCAAGTACACTCTGACCCAAGGGTGGTAGCACCTGTTAGGGCCCTACCTATGGGCAAATAGCTAACCTCGTAAAAGGAGTCAAAACACTATGAAAGTATAAAAATAGGTTTTAATACCAGCAATACACTTGGAAAAAATATTACCATCACATTTTTTGAAAAAAAAAAAAATTACCATGAATATTTTTTTTTATTTATTTATCTATTTCTTTTTTGAAAAAAAAAAATATTAACAGCAATAAAAATCTTGTCGGCATTAAATAACCCATTGAGGTTGGTATGCCGTAAAACAAAATAAACCATTTTAATAATGGTAATGAGTGAGGTGTGTGACATGAATGAGAAAGATGGTAGAACGTGATTGACTTGAAGGCTTACAGCTATATTACGCCGAAACACCAATTCTCATCAGATCATCGAGGTTGAACAACGTCGAGCCTGGTCAGTACCTACATGGGTAACCTATTGGATGTGCCGGTGGGGTAATGGATAACAGATCGGAATTGGAGAGTTCGAATACCAGCCGGGTTCGTTATATTCACCTAATTGCAAATACCCTTGGGGATCCACCTCTTCTCCCTTAGCGATGGGTTAATTAGTAGGGCATATCACTAAATCATTATCTCCCCTTCCACACCGCCAAATTCTATCAATCTAAATATTCTCTGGCTTTAAATTACCCGCTAAAAGGCTAAGCCGTAAGAAAACAAATCCATGATTTGCGTTCGTTCCTGCATATCCTTTCAGATTAATAATTATTGCATATGTTGACTGTTGACATAGGACTTTTTCAGGTGAAAACTATCGAAGGCTTAACGCGTATCGGACGCATGACATCATCGAACAGGAAGTGTCAATTTTGATCAGGTAAGTTGTCTTTCCTTTTTAACTGATTATAGCGGTAAAGTCGAAATTACCAGGACTATTAACCCTTCCCCCGCTGATTATTTTAGGGGAAAAAAAAACCTTTCATTTTCAGACGAATCATTTTTTTCAATATAGTAACTAAGAAACTGAGGTACCTTGAAGTACCCTAGCGGTGGCTAATACCTCTACTAGATCGTATGAGTTGACAATTGGACTCGTTTCAAGCTCAGAAAGACATAAAAAGGATTAAGATCGACGTATAAACACGTATGTTTTTAACGTTGTTTTTGACTTGTTTATTCGTCTGCCTGAAAAATACACTTTCTGTATAAAGGTATATACACGTCTACGCGGGGGAAAGTATTAAACATAGACCAAATGTGGTGTGTAGGACTATACCCTCTGAAGACCTAGTCAATTAGGGGTAGTTCCTCCAACAGGAGTGAGAAGGCCCAGTATTGGGATTTGAATGAAACGTCTTTGTGCATTGTAGCTTGTCTCATCACCGACGCCAGTACGGTGTCCGTCAAAGAACAGCCGCAACTGAGGAAAATTGTACTGAGGTGCCCAGCCTTGGGAAACAGCTGTTCGAGACCGCGCCCTCTCTTTTCACCAGAGAGGGATGGGTGCTCGCACCGAGGCCAGCGCAACCGACGGTTGCAGGGGCTGTGGGCAATTTGTTCCTGGCCCGGGTATACGCTCTCGGGTTCCCACCTTCAAAAAAAGACCTTGTGTCACAACTCGTCTTAGTGGGGAGACAGAGTAAATATCCAGTGTTAGTCGCTTTTTCTTTTTTAAAGCTGTTTTCTATAGAAGACCATACAATGAAGTAAAATACACAATAATCGCAAAATACAAAGAAATGGTTCTACATATTCATTAGGTTTCGAACGGTTAAAACTCGAGGAATTAGTTGGCCTGAGCTGAAGTAGGAAAATTAAACGATCAGTGATAATTTGGTGTGTTGGCTATCTGTCTTCTAGGGCGGCTCACCTGCAATCCCTGTTGTAGACGCCTACTCAGGGATATTTGTTTATTCAACACTCGGAACCCACCTGTGGTTTATACTTCAACTATGCTGAGCAGAGTGCATTGTTTAGCCTGATCAACTGTCTGAACGAGGCTAGGATGCTCAAAACCTCAGTCAGGATGACTCGTAATTTCGGGCTAGCACAACCACCGACGGCTCCCAGATAGTTAAATTTTACTTATAAGGCTTGGGTCAACCTGTGACATGGCTTTTAGGCTGGGATCGCTACCCAGGCGAGACGATGGCATCATGAATACACCATGAAATTCGAACCCGGGTTGGAAAGCAAACGTCTTAACTTAAGATCTATGTTAATGTAGCATAAAACTTATATACAAATATAGATAACTATACTCGTTTCGAAAAACCCACGAATTTTTTATTTGCCAATAATCAAATCAATCTCGAGGGGGGGAAAAAAGGTTTAAAAAAAAAAAAAAGATTGTATTGAGCTCTTTTGTTAGTTGTTTACTTGTATCGGGGTTTTTTCTTTGGGCTTCAAACCTGCATCTGTGCGATTTTTTTTCGACACACTTTCATGTTTCTAGCTCTTTCTCTTTTTAAAACCTTTTTTTCCTTCGAGATTGATTTGATTATTGGCAAATCAAAAATTCGAGGGTTTTTCGAAACGAGTATAGTTATCTATATTTGTATGTATAAAGCTCTAGGTTATTCTATCGAGCACTGTTTTAAATCAACTGACATGGAACGTGTAAACATAGGTTATTCACTTAAAAACATACCTATACCTGACCGTCACTCATACGAGTTATGTTTACTAAGAAAAATAGAAAAATTTATAATAAATATGAGGTGGCGAGCATATTTTCGTCTAAATAATAAACCTAATAGCAAAACCAACGAGAGCTATGGATTTAAGACCAACGCCCATCCCCTGTATGTTAAGGAACTCAATAACTTCGAATCGGAGTTAATCGGCATTATTAAAAAATTAAAATATAGAAAAATGAGAACATCTACGTAAAAGCCGATAAATCTAAATTCTTATACAAAATGAGCCCCAATAATTACAATAAAATATTACATAAAGAAGTAATCAAACATTATATAAAAGCCCCAAATGACATAGACTAAAATTAACAAAGAGGCTAGTATCTTAATAAATTTGAATTAGGTAATCAGGTTGAGAAAATAAACCTAAACACTTGCTTTATCACCACAAAAGATCATAAAAGTAATTTTATTAATAACCCGGAATATAGACTCATAAACCCTACCAAGACAGAATTAGGTAAAATAATTCTGCAGGATATATGTAAATCCCTTAGGACCTTCCTTAATATTAACCAATGGCAATCAACTAAAGATTGCATTAAATGGTTTGAAAATTACAACAAAAATAAAAAGTGCTCATTCATTAGATATGATATTAAGGAATATTACCCGTCTATTTCAGAGAAAACCCTAAATGAAGACCTTAGCTTAGCCAAAGAATACATCCAAATTTCTGATGATAAAATAAACCTAATTAGACATTGTAGAAAAACATTGTTATTCCACGATAATACTATATGGATAAAAAAAAAGATAATATTAACGGTTTTGACAACCCTATAGAGCTATATATATATCTATATCTCTCTCTATCATATATATATATATATATATATATATATATATATATATATATATATATATATATATATCTATCTATCTTTATAAATTTTTTTTCTAATAGATATGTTTAGGAATTGTATTAGAGAAATAGTGAATATTTTATTTTGAAGTAAAACTAATGAAAGTAAATTTTTATCTAACTAAATTCTATGGAATATTTTAGGTAGACTAGTAAAATAACTCATAATAAATCATTTTAAAATATGTGAGCAATTGAAAAGTACAAACTTATTCAATGACCACAGTAATGTTATATGGGCCCCCAGTTGAGAACCGCTGCTCACCGTTTTTTGTGGGCACGAAGTTTAAATTTCATTTAATCACAGCACATCTTAAACCTGACGAAAATAATATAAACTTTTTTTTTAAGTTATTGCTTGCATAATTTAAACGCATTTTCTTTATACAGTGTAACCCGGATATAAGAGTTGTCGGGACTGGAGAAGTCTCTTATATACTGGTTTCTCTTATATCCGGGTTTGGTCTAATTTTATATACATTAACACAGGCTCTAATTTAGGACCAGAGAAAATCTCTTATATCCGGGTTTCTTATATCCGGGTTACACTAATTTGATAAGGGGCCAAAAACTAGGACTTAAATTTTTCTCGTAATTTGTCGGTCACTTTGAAATTATTCCGATTGATAAGAATTTTTTTTTATGAAGATGTTTGAAGAATCGAATGTAAAGTTTAATACCACATCAGAATTTCATTTTTTGTTTTCTATTTACAAATGTTACATGGTATTTCTTACGGAAGATAAACTACAGAATTAAAATGAATTACCTTTCATTCCTAAAAAAATAATTATTGTACTAAGAACTTATAGAATAAAATATACTCTTAACTTATTGGTTATATAAGGCTAAAAATAGTTTTTAAAACATAGGCAACCAGTTTTCGTATTTTGCTAGTTTCGGTTTTCTTTCTTTAATTAATTTTTTGACATATATTTTTCTCTACATTTAAAATGTCATGTTTTCCTAAATCTGTTAATTAATTTAACTAATTCTATTTGAAATAAATCTGTAGCACAGATATTTGATTAGAATTTTATTGCCCTAAAGTGTCATTTTCTTAAAATTAAAATGGATCGATCGTAAATTAAACATGACAGCGCTCTTAAAAAGATCTCAAAACTGACATTTTTAAAAGCATTGTCACATAAATTTTTACGATCAATCCTCCATCTTAATTAAAAAAAATCTATTCAAATATCTGTTAGTGATTTATTTCAAATAGAATTAGTTAAGATTTCGTAAAATGACATTTAAAACCGCGTTGAAGTAAATGACATTTAAAACCGCGTTGAAGTACATTTTTAATTTTTTTTTTTTTTTTTTTTCAAATAAAACCAATTTTGCTATAAGTGTACTTTTTTTTTTCTTGCGTTTTATTTTTTCAGCTTAAATTGTGCTAGTCGCTATGTAAGGCTAATTTAATTAAGACGTACTCGATACTATATTTCAGTCGGCGTTGATAACTGTTGCAAAGATGTCACATGAAGCGGATTGCAACTTTGCTAGGATTAAAGCCTGAAAATCCATATGAAGTCCTTTTCCGTTTATAAATTTAATCTTTTTCAATACAATATTTCATGCGTACATATAGTAAGGGAGATAACTCAATTGTTGTAGTTGCTTCCCTTGTTCGAATAGTTAAATCCTCAAGTGCTTACATCCGCTAAAAATAAGAAACGATATTTATGCACGAGTATTATGGATTTTAGAAGTAAACTCGTAAAAATTGGGACATAAAAGTATTCAGTTCTCGTTGTCCGAGACACTGAATTTTAAATGACTAAATATGCAAATGAAGATATGCGAGTGGTGTAATGCAGGGCAGCTTGGAATGAGAAGTCGGTGGGTCGAGTTCCTTACATTCACTTACACGCAATACCCTTGGGAAAGGGTATAGGTCTACCTCTTCCTTCGGCTATGGTTTAAATAGTTGTGAACACTCTTCAGCGTTGGTTGGCAAACAATTCTGAATTTAAAATTGCGTGGTCCCGGAAAAGCACATACTATGCAGCTAACAAAGTTGACTGGTCCCAATTGGAATATTGACCCAAGACTAGCCTTTAGCTTAACGCTACCACTTTTTCATCAATGTCAATTTTCGTGCTAAAAGCGGATCACAGCTTCATACATGTTTCTGAAAACCTGAACTTCTCATTGGACAATAAATATTAAAATTATCTTGTGTATCTTCACGTACATTGTTCTCAATAAGCAACACACAACATATCAGGCTCCAGACTGAGTTTTGTAAGGCGCTTTCTGAGTGGTTAACAAATATTAAAAAAAAACAATTTACCTGCTCACCACTACGTCCGAATAACATCAGCCTAGTTTTTGACCTGACGAAAAAACAATGCTCTCGGGATCCTATCACGTGATTAAAAAACAAACAAACATATAAATTGAAGGTGCGAGCGAACCCAGTCAGGGAGAATTTACGACGACTAGAATTTGCTAAACGAGTTCACGACGCTTGTATCATTACTGCAGTGAAGTATAAAGTTAGAATCTCAAGTTCTTTAACACGAAATAACTTCGCTGTAATTCAAGCTAAAATATCAACGAAACAACTCACTCACCAACTTCTGCAACTTAAAAATTATTCAATTACGTTATTGAATCTTACTAAACTTAAGTACAAACAATTACGAACAATACTTTCAACTACGAGCAACGAAAACAAATTTAGACATTACGGAACATTCACTCCTCCAACTTCTTTGAAGCTAAAAGTTTATCAACATATTTTCAGCTTTACAAGATTCTTTAAACTCTTCCAGTGAACATTTTGAACAAGATAATTCAGCTTTTTGTGAGCTCAGGTAAAATATTTTATTAGTAAAAAATTTAGCCCAGTCAAAGGGAAGTAACTCATATTAATAGTTATTGTAAAACTGTTGTCATTTATAAATATAGATATTGTACATGTTATGAAAAGTTATTTTCTTGTGTTCTTTCTCTTGTTTGCTTACACATTCATAAAGTAAAAAAAAAAACGTGCGGGTTGATTTATGCCGTCAATACCGCTACAAGCCACCCATACCCGCTCAGATATATGGATGGCATAACAATGGCTCGGAATTGGAAATCGCTGAGCCGAATGTGACTTTCAGTCGTGTTCGTTACACTCGCGCGCAAGTACCCTTGGGAAAGGTACGACTCCATCTCTCACCCCTCTTAGCTATGGATTTGTTGCGTGATCCTGCAGTAATTAGGTAGAAACATGTCTCCTGGAATAGTTATCTTGCAACAATTATTGTGGGCTGGTTCAGTTAAAATAAAAATGAATAACGCAAAACAATATAAAAACAAAACCGATTCCATGTATTGACAAAAGTGATTAAAAAAAAAAAAAAAAAAAAAAAAAATGGTATGTAATGTAATAATCCTTTTTAAGCTTAAGCCCGAACACTTTTTGTTTTTCTCTCTCCAGAGTCAAGTGCTAAAACAAAGGTTGTACAATGTAACCCGGATATAAGAGTTGTCGGGACCGGACAATAAGTCTCTTTTATCCGGGTTACACTGTATAAGAATGGTTAACGCTAAGAAAATGAATTATTCTCTTTTATTTATATATATATATATATATATATATATATATATATATATATATATATATATTATTAGTGATCCACAAAAACAGCTCAATGTATTTATTATTAAAGACCACATGAAGACACAATAAATCTAAAATCCCTTCATATAAATGAATATGCTTATTTCAACCGACGAAATTCGCCAGTCTTATTCGGACCCTGTATAGACAGAGTTCGTGTCGGAGTTAGAAATTTATTTGACAACTACAAAAAAAAAAAAAAATCAACAAAATACAGAATTTATCCATTTCAATGTTTCAGTCAGACAAAAGGCACGAGACAGTAGTCAAGGGAGGGTAACGGTATTAGTTTCAAGGTTGCTTCTGGACTGCTCAGTACCAATAAATATAAAAAAAGATATAAATGATGCTCTAACAATTTATCCATTATCTGCCATAATAATATACCAACCAAAAATATAGCTCTATAGCTTAGACTGATGATGCCAGGGGGACCTCCCAATTGACAATGGACTAACTCACCTAACCTTCTTAGGTTAAAGGGAATTTTCTGACACCCGCCCGATAGATGACATCAAAACGCGCACCACCTCCCCGTGGTGACATTTGGAAACGCCTTGGTGCGGCCAAGTGGGCGCACCGGTCAAAGCGATTCCGGCCGTTAGGTGGGTGGTAGTGAACGGATCAACAAGATTCCCACTGTCCCTACCTACTATCTAGCGAAACCACAGCCAAGGGAACGGGCTTGGAACGATCGGCGGGGAAAGAAGACCCTGTTGAGCTTGACTCTAGTCCGACTCTGTGAGGAGACACGGGAAGTGTAGCATAGGCGGGAGACACGCCTTTGTCGGCGTCGGGAGCGCGTCGATCGAGACCGGGCGGCGACCATCGGTTGCCGAGCATGTCGGTGGCGCAGATGCGGTTGGTGGGTAATGTCAACTGGTAGTGGCGGGCAACCGTCGTTGTCAAATGACGTTATCGTCGGCGGTTACATTTCGTCGTTCTCCGACGGGCGGGCCTCCATCTCTTCGGTGGGCCGGCGCGCTTTATTCGTACCGGTTTTTCCGGCCTTCACCGTGACCGGCGTCGTTCGGTGTCGTCGAACTTGAAACACCGCCACTTCCGTCATTTTTTCGCTCACCCGGTGAAAAGGGGGACTGGTCGCTCGACGGCCCTCTTGCTAGCTCCCCCCCCCAACCACCATTGGGGCCCACGCTCGACCCTTGACCGTGGACCGTGCAGGGCGGAAGTGTGACTGAAGCGATACGTCTGTCAAACGATAACGCAGGTGTCCCAAGGCGAGCTCAGCGAGGACGGAAACCTCGCGTAGATCAAAAGGGCAAAAGCTCGCTCGATCTACGAATACGGACCGCGAAAGCGTGGCCCATCGATCCTTTCCGAGCGGAGAGCTCCTTTCCGCCGAGAGGTGTCAGAAAAGTTACCACAGGGATAACTGGCTTGTGGCGGCCAAGCGTTTTTAGCGACGTCGCTTTTTGATCCTTCCATGTCGGCTCTTATCATTGCGAAGTAGAATTCGCCAAGCGTTGGATTGTTCACCCTCTGACAGAGAACGTAAGCTGGGTTTAGACCGTCTTGAGACAGGTTAGTTTTATGCTACCGATCGGCACGTGGCTATCCCGTCCAGTACGAGAGGAACCGGTTCGCGTGCTCGCTCGAATGAGCGGCGGTGCTACGCTGCCTCCGCTCGTTAACGGCTGAAAACTTCTAAGCCAGAATCGCGACCGGTGCCGTCACGGTATTATGAAATGCGTTGTCTTTGTCGATGCGCCGTTCATGATCTCCGAGTCAACCCGTTCTCCGCCGCTGACGCTCGTCGTCTTCGCTTTTTTCTCTATCTCTTTCCGCGTGTCGTTCGCTACGGGTCTCCGCTCGCGGCGCTACTCCGTCGCTATCGGGTGTCGGTCGGCGTGCAAAAACGTCTCCTTGCCCGGTCTGAGTGTTCGAGAAATTTTCGATAAAACATAAAAAGTGTCTTAAAATAATTAGTAGACGAAAATGAATAAATATACTATATAATAAAGAAACGGAATGTCTACTCAAATACGAGTGTCCACTAAAAATAGCATTTAAGCAATACATACATACATACAGTCCGGCAATTATTTTTTAAGACATTTTTTGTGTCGGAGGCCGCATATTTTCTATGAAAATTTCTCGGACGTTCAGGCCGGTAAATGTCGTTAATACTGTTTATTATAAACTGAGCGTTTACTTAAATATTTGTATCTATAAAAAGAATGTATAAACATAAAAAATGTCTTAAAAAATAATTGTCGGACTTTGTCCATTTCATAATGTGTGACGTAATTTGTTTACATTTGGATACGCATCGAGCAGATATGAATGAATGAGAGAAAATCATGGAGAATTGTGTTTAAATACAGTAAAATCGGCCTTGCTAACCAAACGCCCAATCGGTAAAGGCACGTCAGGCTATATGACGGTTCCGTATAGGATACAGGTACGATTCCTGTCGGAGGACCATATTTTCTATGGTTAATGTTGTTAATACTGTTTATTGTAAACAAAGCATTTACTTAAATATTTATATCTATAAAAAAGAACATATAGACATATATATATATATATATATATATATATATATATATATATATATATATATATATATATATATATATATATATTTTGATGACATTAAGATTTTAGTGGATAAGGGACAATTTTCAAAAAGAATTTATATAGGCATGACTGTATTATGGGGTCGTAATTTATTCCCAATGTTTAACTTCAATATTGTGGGTTCGTAGACCAGAAATTAAGCTACTTGTATATTTTTTGTAACTTTGTAGAAAAGTTGTCTCCCTTACAATAGTGACATAGTCATTGTTATAACAATGGCGGACTGTTCCAATTGTTCGTGAAGCCAAGAGGTGAAATGCCAACTTTATGAGAGTAGACCCAAATAAAGGGGGGAAATATTTAAAGACACAAGACAACTCGTGTAATAAAGAAAAGAGAGCCGTGATCGCCTACGACATTAAGGAAGAAAGACTTTTCTGAATTCAAAGACTGGTGAAGTTAATAGGAAACCACTCCACTATTTTTACCAAAAACAGTCATTACGATTTACTGATAAGAAAAGGAAGTTGTGAAGAGCAATAAGTGTTTTACAACCTGAAAGGAAAAATGAGCTCTAAGTTCAAAACCAGCGGAGAAATCAACGGGAAACCACTTCACTCTATTTTCTAAGTCATTACAATTTAGATAGGTAGGCTGTGGAGATCTATGATCGCCTACGACATGAAGAGATATGGAATTAAAAAATAAAATGAATAAATAAAATAAAGTATGGTATTAAGGGAGAAGTGCTGAATATCAACGAATTTCAAGCGACCTTGGCGTTTCATAATCATAATAATAAGCGTTTGCCATTAAAATGGATTTGTTTTTAGCAGCATTTTCTACATGATGCCTTGTGTTTGTTTGATATTTCGTGAGAGCTTTAACAGAACTTATTTAAAATCATCTGCAATAACATTTAGACTAAGATCAAAAACTACATTTTATACAAAAAAGGAGAAAAAAGAAAAAACTTGTACTCAGGAAAATTGCTTTTAAAAGATTTAATGCTTTTTTTGTTTTTTTTTTTTTTTTTTTTTTTTAAATATTCGACGATAAATTTCAAGCTAATGGGAAGTTTTTAATATATCACAGTTTAATGAGAATATTTATACAGATTTATTCTTAATATGATTTTAAATATAAAGTTTATTCCTATTTAAAAGCATAACCTTGAACTAGGAAAATAAGTTTTATTTGAATTGAAAATGACCTAGAAATTTTTAAAAATTGTGTAATTACATACCGCATTAAGTAACTTTTTGTCACTGAAAATGGCTATACAGGAAAGCTTTTAATGTCGTATGGAACAAATCTAAAGGGATTAGTTAATCGTTTAAAGTTTTAATACATTTTTTTAAGTACCTTAGATATCAGCTATTTATTCGCCAAGCGGCACGCCTTGGCTAATAATGATTAATCTGCGGTTAAAGGCAATCAGGATGATAAAGTCTCCCTGCGAGACCAAGAAATACTTTAAAAGATGTAAATTCTTTGTCAGATTTTCGGTGAGACCGAGAAATTCAGCACACCCTTAAAATATTAGACTTTGTTATATTCAGCTACGGATTTAAGGCTTAATAACCTATAGAAAAAAAATCCACTTGATACACTTATTCGACTATGACAGAACGTCTTCTAAAAAGCCTTGATTTTTTTCCCAAGAAACTTATGGAGTCATAGTTTTCAATTGTCCCGGTAGAAATCAGAAATTGCTATACACCAGGGGTTCCCAACCTTTAATTGCGTCATCACCCACTTTTACATGGAAACGGTTTCCATTACCTACCTGCATATAATAGTTAAAATCATACAGTGTTGCGTAAATTGTTTCTTTTTATAGGTACAAATATTTAAGTAAATGCTCTGTTTATAATAAACAGTATTAACAACATTAACCTGCCTGAATGTATGTATGTATGTATGTATTGCTTAAATGCTATTTTTAGTGGACACTCGTATTTGACTAAATATTCCGTTTCTTTATTAAATAGTATATTTATTTATTTTCGTCTACTAATTATTTTAAGACATTTTTTTATGTTTTATCGATAAGATATATATAAGAACGTATAAGCAAAAATGTCTTAAAATAATTGTCAGACTTTGTCTATTTCATAATGTGTGATGTCATTTGTTTACATTTGGATACGCACTGAGCAAATATGAATGTATGAGGAAATCATGGAGAATTGTGTTTAAATACAGTAAAATCGACCTTGATAACGCTCCTCTGTGGCCCAATCGGTAAAGGCACGTCAGGCTATATGACCGTTCCGTATAGGATAACGGTTCGATTCCTGTCGGAGGACGCATATTTTCTATGAAAATTTCTCGAACATTCACGCCGGTAAATGTCGTTAATACTGTTCATTATAAACAGAGCATTTACTTAAATATTTGTATCTATAAGAAGAACGTATAAAATGAACGTATAAACATAAATGTCTTAAAAAATAATTGTCGGACATTGTCCATTTTATAATTTATATATATATATATATATATATATATATATATAATCAACACATAGAGGTGACGGGCTGTTTCATACTAATCGCAATCATCAGGCCTGTTTCGCTGTATTACAGCTCATCAGTGCGACTAGACAACCGAATTTCACTAATTTAATTTTTTACGATATTAACAAATGAACCGACTACTTTGCCATGTCGTATTTCTAATTTCTATTTGAAAACTTATTTTGGAATTTTCGAGAAAAAGTTCTAACCCGGTAATACATTTTATGGTGTTAATTAATGTATGATACTTTTGTTTGATATGACTTTATGAAAATATTGTCACTCATTAAGAATGAAGAGTGTAGGGGAGTTATAAATAATTAGAAATCCAAAAATACTCGTAAAAATGGTGATCAACAAAACTAGTATTGTTTATTACCTGGCTGTTATATATATATATATATATATACTGAGTGAAATTGCGAGTTTAGTATCAAATATGGATGTGAATCCGACAGAATAAGATAAAGAACAAATAGGAAAAAGCTTTATCAATATAGAATCTTTCTCTTTTAGTAGAAAATATTCTTTTTGAAGTAGTTTCCATGTTCAGATAAGATGAGTTAAAATCAAATAGAGATCGGAATCCAACATAAATAACAAACAGGAAAATGCTTATCAGTCTAACACGTTTCACATTTAATAGAGAATGTTGTCTTTTTGAAGTCTATGAAAAAAGTACCATTAGATATTTCTTTTACTATGTTCAAGATGTGACTTTTTGTTTGAATTCACACACAAATCTATATATATGGATTCCTGTATGAATTAGGATCAAATAGAGATCAGAATCCAACGTAATGATAAGATAAAGAACAAATAGGAAAAATTTTATCAATATAGAATCTTTCACTTTTAGTAGAGAATGTTGTTGTCTTTTTGAAGTAGTTTCCATATTTCAGACAAGACGAGTTGGGATCCAATACAGATCAAATATGGATCTGAATCCGACATAATGATAAGATAAAAAATAATCAAAGTGTATACAGTCTTTCTTACGTTTTTTTTTTTTTTTTTTTTTTTTATAGATGTGTGTAATGAGTGTCCAAATAATTTACTTGGACAAGAAGTGTCTGGGGTTTTCTTGCCTCGAATTTTTTTCGTGTGTGCTAAAATGTAAATGTTACTATTATGGTATAAAATAGGGAAAGGAAACAAAAAAAAAATAATAAAAAACGTTGACGCCTGTCCACGTGAACTGCTGGTCCTATAGTGAGAATGTCATGTGTTTGTGGAGAAGAGAAAAGTGTTGTAGATTCTCATTGGTTTAGAATGAGTGAATTAATTATAATTGTTATAGGTATTTTATTATAATTATATTTTAACACTATAATTTATTTTTATGGACCCAAGAGAAACAAATATTGCCGACATATCAAATACATTTTGTAAAGAATTGTTATCAACACCTGTTTACTTTGTGTTTTATTATCGATTGTTTTAACTGAGTGTATTTGCAATCTTTCTGTTTCAAACATGTTTTTAAGCTGGGTAAAAGATTTCATTAAAAGTGAACTTGTGTATAATACGACAGTCTTATTTTTGACTTTAAATTTCGTCCAAAATTCCTCATATTACGAACAAGAAAATACACTAAACGGGGAACGAAACAAATGCGACATGAAATTCAGTGACATTCAGCAGCCATCTTCTTACTGCAAAACTGATGGCTGCATTTATTCAGATGTTCGAAACTTTACAAGATTTCAGTCAATAATTAAAAAAAAAACCTAAACATTACAATTTTTTTTCTTATAGATGCTATTTTACTTGAGGACGTAGGCTGTCCAGATCCTATTTTTTTCTTTAATCTGTGGAGCTGCGCGAATGATCACCTTCCCACTCTCCATTTGTACGAACACATTCATTGTAATGTTATAATCCAGTTCACACTCCTCCTCGGTCTTTTGAACAGGGGTAGAGGTTTTCACTTGTTCCCTGTTTAGGAATGGGTTTCCGGTTCTTCCTAAAGACTTTCCATTCTCTTTATAAGGACTTTCCATTCTCTTTCTAAGGACATTTCAATTCTCTTTCTAAAGACTTTCCATTCTCTTTCACTCCCACTAGCGTCTTAGTGGCATTATCGCCTCGCTTGGGGTGAACTGATTAAAAAAAAAATATATTATTTAGAAATTTTATTTGAATGCTGGGTTCCTTCGGAGCAAAAGCAGTAACGGCTGCCCACAGCTACTTTTTCATTATCTGTGAATTACCATAACTTTATCGGCCGACCGGTTTCCTATTGCCTTTGCTACAAAACTTAACGTAACCGACGAGGCATAGTAAATCTGGAGGGATGTCTATTGATAACACAAAACCGGTCAACCATTTTATGTCCAGTAGTATATTTTATTAAATTTACGCATGGTATAAAAATGGGATATTTCGTTGAGTCCTTACTAGTAACATGTTTTTACATACGAGTCTTTAAATGCTTCCAATTATTATATTAATATGTGGTAATTTTAGAGGGATCAGTTTATTACTTAATAACAATAGAAAATCCATCCCTTACTTTATGTCCTGTAAATTTTTTTTTTTAATTAATGCATATCACGTTGAAACACTGGTTCTCGTACGATCACCAAAGTTAAGCAAAGTTGAGTTTGGTCAGTACCAAAATGGGTGACAGCTTCGGAATACCAGATGCTGTAAGCTTAGATGTGCGGGTGGTGTAATGAAGGACGGCTCGGAATTGTTAATTGGAGAGCCGAGTTCCAATTCCCGTTGGGTCCGTTATATTCATCTAAGCGCAAATACCCTTGGGAAAGGTATGAATCCAGCTCTTCTTCCGACAGTTATGGGTTGATTAGTGAAACTTGTACCAATAAATCATTATAAAAAAAAAAAAAATCTTACAATTTAAAAATATTTTCTGGCTTTAAATAACCTACAAAAGGTTGATAATCCGTAAAAAACGAATCGAGCGATCAATCATATTAATTAATGCTATTAAAAATGACGGCACACTTTAAACTCTTAAGAAAGCGGCATTTACATGTAGGTCTTTGAATGACTTTGTTTCTAATTTCTAATTCTTAATATGTAGTTCTAGGAGGATCAGTTCATTACTTAATAATAAAAGGAAGTCGATTCTCAACTTCCTGTCTAAAAAAAAAGAACATCATTTTCTTAAGTCATTACTATTAGTTTTTTTACATGCAAGTTTTTAAATATGTTTCCAGTTATTACATTAATATGTTGGGATCAGTCTATTGCTTAACCCATTACCTCCCATGAGCCCCATTTAGGGATATGTTAAAATTAAACTTACTATATGTTATTCCTTGTATTTACATAGAATTGCTTACATACATTGCATTTGCAGAGGTATATTTTACAAAACTTAGCCTTTAAAATTTTTATTATTAGCCGTGAAGACACATTCTGTCGTAAATTTACATTTCACGAGTAGAAAAATAATGACTATTTTTAAAAGTATTTTTTTTATTATTTCTAATCAATATCATTTTTTGATGCTTTATACATATATATATTTGATGTTCTAGTTCCTATAAAAACGACAATGGTAACTACTGAAATTAAACATAAGGAATAAATAAACTCCTAAGACACCTGTTTGGGCCAAAAATGCGCATTAAAAATAATTGACAGTTAATAACAGAGAACCGATCATCCATAGAACTAAATTTTTTATGTTCCAATATCATTCATGTCATCAAAAATGACCAGACATTTTCATATGTCTGGAGGGATCAGTCTATTACTTAATGACAATAGAGAACCGATCATCCATTTTATGTCCAGTGAAAGTCCTTAATCTCGAGTTTGAATTATGAAATATATTTTTCATTATGATATTAATGTATAGTAATTCTATTGTAGTCAGCTTATTACCTAACAAAATAATGGTTGACTATTTTATGTTCAGTGGAATCTTTTAATCTGAGTTTTTCATGTAAACTCTTTAAATAAGAGCATAGTTCCCGTATAAACCATATGTTGGACACTTCAACATGATGTATTGGTTAACAAGCTTGTCTCGCTAGATCAATTTTCGACCTTGTGCGACATCTTAGCTGTGCTTAGTAAATCGCTATAAACCACAGACTGGCTTTTTGAGTGTTCTGCTTGGAAACGAACAACTAGACTGAAGATAAATCAAACCGATTTGCAGTGGGTCTTCAAGTCGAAACAACTCTGAAGTCTTTAAATATTTTTTACTTATGCCATAAAAAATGATGACAAATTTCGTTAAGTTCTTACTATTAGAAGTAGGCGTTCACATGATGATCTTTGAATATAGGACAACTGAAAACCGCGTGTATCCCTAATGGGGCATGTATTTCAATAGCAACTAAGGCCTGTTCAGCATAGTTGCAGTATTAGCCACAGGTTGGCCCTTTGGGTGTTGAAGAAACAGAAATCGACCTTAACAGACAAGCCTGTTTGGAAACGAGCAGCCATGCTGAAGATGAGAAATCAAACTGATTTAAGATGTGCCTTTAAGTGGAAACGGCTCTGATGAAGTGTTTAAATATTTTCAATTATAGTTCACCCATACGTGCATTTATACGGATAGCCGTTTTTTTTTTCTTTTTTTAAAATACCATATCCCTTGAGAAGTAACTCCCTATTTTATGTATGATGGACTTTCCCGTCTTAAAATGAACTGTCATGATTTCTTGTCTGAAATAGTGGAGTAGTTTCCCTTTGCCAACCACTAAACGTTACGATCATTTAACATGTAGTAGTTGCGAGAATAGATGCACTTGTAGACAAAAAAAAATGATTATCTCCCTTTGGCTGAGATGCCGCCACGCGACGGCCGCTTGGCGACATCAGTTTATAGAACGACGAAAAGGGGCTAGTCCGTCAGTTAGCTTTCAGGAGTCAAACAGAGCAGTTTTTTTTTTTTTTTTTTTTAGCCCGTGCCGAGGCTAGCTGTCACGTGGTGCAGTTCACAAGTCCATATCGCCTGTTTTCCTTTCGGAATATATCTTCACCACTTAGTTTATATATCTCCGGCTCGCAGTCCTCATGTTGGGAAAAGCCTATGTCTTGCCGTTTCCTGTTTGAAAGGAATGTCTTTTCTAGTGACATAGAAACTAAATCCAACCTGCTCGACTTTGAGATCCTAAATATGACTTCTCCACAGACGAATACTACTCCGGTATCTCAAAATTTCCGTTGGGAATTATTACAAGAAAGACACTTTTCGTTCTATTTTCACACTGCTTGTTGTCGCATACATGTTATAGTTTTTCTGTGTGGTACAAATGTAAATGTGTAAATAATTTTGTATATGACTTAGCGGTACAAAACCCTTAGAACAAAGTATGTTTGCCATTCATTTTCTTTTAGCTATTCCGCTTTGTCGGTGAAATAATGTTATTATATCATGAATATAATAATGCTCATAATGGAGGATATGCAACTGGGAGACTATTCCTTCCTTCCATATATCACCCATTATTTGGTCACCCCTATGTGATGTGATATTGTTTAACCTCCATGCATTTCCTAAGTGAGAATGTAAACAGACTATAATGGAAATTGAACTCGGGCCACCACTTCCGATTTCCGTGCAGATAACCGTTATACTACCCGCACGTCAATTCATTCTCATTTCTGCATGACGCCTAATTAGGCTTTTTACATGCGAGTTTTTAAATGTTTCCAGTTATTACATTAATATGTTGGGATCAGTCTATTGCTTAACCCATTACCTGCCATGAGCCCCATTTGGGGATCTGTTAAAATTAAACTCACTAGAAAATGATGGCGAATCTTTTAATCTCAAACTCAGATTAAAAGATTCCACTGAACATAAACTGGTTAATGTCACTAAAATAAAACGAAACAAAACAAAAAAAGAAAGAAAGCCAATAGTAATTGTTTTTCCTTCTCACACATTTAAAAAGAAAAAAAGTACACGTTATGAAGGTAAACGTATGGAAGCTGACCTAAAATGAAAGTACAGTTTGCATCTTTAATCTGGTAATCTGTGGCCCGGTTCTCTTCTTTTTTTTTTTTTTTTTTTTTAGTCTGCCGCCATTAGTCCAACGTGTGGCTACGCCGGTAACGTTACACGTTGTTTTCAAAGGAAGCGATATGTTTTAGTGATACTGTCTTGCTCATTTCTTATATATAGCTGCATATTTACCCATTTGGATAGTAGGTATATATTATTTTTTAGTTTTAGGCTTTTCTCTTTTTCTCTCTGTCTTTCTCTTTTTCTCTCTCTGTCTTTCTTTCTTTCTCTCTCTTTCTTTCTTTCTTTCTTTTTCGCTCTTTCTCTCTCTTTCGCTTTCTCTTTCTCACTCTCTCTTTCTTTCTCGCTCTTTCTTTCTTTCTTTTCTCTCTCTTTCTCCTTTTCTCTCTCTCTCTCTTTCTTTCTTTGTTTCTTTTTCGTTCTTTCTCTCACTTTCGCTTTCTCTTTCTTTCTCCTTTTCTCTCTCTTTCGCTTTCTCTCTCGCTCTCTTTCTTTCTTTCTTTCTTTCTTTCTTTCTTTCGCTTTCTCTCTCGCTCTTTCTTTCTTTCTCTTTCTTTTTCGCTCTCTCTCAGCTTGTGTATTGCATGAAACAGTAAAACTCTGTTTAGAAACATTAATGATTGTTTTACAACCTGTTTTAAGCTTTTCATAACACCGCAATATATAAGCGGAACGAGATGGCAAGACTTACATGTTTTTTGTTAAGGGTGATTTTTTTCATCTGGCAGTGTCCTTGTTCCAAGGGGGTCGGATTAAAGACGTTGGACTGTACAGACGTCTAGCATAGAAATTCTTTTAAGTGAAAGCTCATTAGACTAAAGATGTCCTTTATTAGAAACTCTGAGGTCGGCGGTTTATCGAAGAATTTCCGAAGCTATAAGCCACAGAATTGTTGCAGCAGTAGCAAATTCAGAAAAAATGTAACTATAAATTAGAATATTAATATAATAAATTTAATTTCACGAGTCTAAAAAATAAAAACAAAATTTATTAGCTTTTTATGATTAAATATTTGAAAAGGTGATTTTTAAAAAAATGACTAAGCTTGTAATCTCTGCTTTAAAGTTGAGAGAAAAATTAAAAAAAAAAAAATCATTTTTAAAATGGAAAGTGTATTAACCTTTTACTTTGCACACAAAACTCCGATGGATGTTTTTTTTTTTTTTTTTTTTTTTGACAACTAGTATATAATCTAACATTCCCGAATTCGAAAGTTTGTCTATCTCTACACCAAAAATTTTTTCGAAATGTTAAAAAAAAAAAAAATCAGTAAAATGCATGAAAATGAGTGAAAATGCAGTTTAGAAAAATCTACAGTCGACTTTTGATTATTCCTAAATCTATTTCCAAGTAATAAATTGTTATTGGACAAAAAAAAAAAAAAATCGTTGCAAAAAATCACCGAAAACAATCGCAGTAATGAAAACTTGGGAATCCAAAATTTCAGGATTGTGGGGTCCGGATCCGACACGGAATGTACCTGTCTATATTTCTGAGATGAGGTATTATGTACTATTGTCCTCATCTTTGTCGCCATATTTATTACAACGTTTCGGCCGTTGTACGCTCTGGCCTTCTTCAATGATTGGAATGTCGAACTGTACCCTTTATTTCGCTCACTGGGGGAGACTGTTCTAGTTCTACGTGCCATGCTTAATGGATGTCAGTTATCTCCTGTCAATTTCCCTCTGAAAGTTCTCCACCTTAACCGGGTATTGAACTCACACTCTTTGGGTCCTGTCACTAACCAACGCCTTTATCCACTGTGCCATGTATCCTTGGATAATTATGGCGACAGGAGATAACTGATAACTGACATCCATTAAACATGGCACGTGGAACTAGAACAGTCCACCTCAGTGAGCGAAATAAAGGGTTCATTTCGACATTCCAACCACCTGAAGAAGGCCGGAGTGTACAACGGCCGAAACGTTGTAATAAATATGGCGACAAAGATGAGGATAATAGTCCGAATAATGTAAACAACCGATCTGGAATGTTCTTAATTTGCTCACGGAATCGGCCTGATTCGGAAATGGTATAATCTTTTGGGGTACAGCCTCTAGAAGGAAAGTTGAAAAAGTCTGACAGATTGAAAATCGCATTTATTATATAGATTACTTAAATATATTTGGTAATTTATATTATAATTGATATTATTTAATGCTTGGAATTTATCTGAGTTGTTTAAAGTGCGTACATTTGCATTTTTCATGATGGTATTTTACAAGGTATTCATTTTTAGTTTTCGAATTTTAAGCAATATATAACCTTTGTGTCTACAAGAACAAGTTTCCGATATTAGTTTTTCGAATTGTTCTTTTTACCATATTTCAGAATTTTATTTTCCCCTTCGAAGACTGTACGACTCGAAATGGTGTATTTGTTGGTCAGTGTGTCGGAGTTGGCTTCTTCTTAATTCCCTAATTGTCACTAGGGGTCTCTCTCCCAATACTATAAATACTGGGCGACTTCTCGCCTCGTTCTCTTTTTCATTTCAGCGACTACAATGTAAGCTCACTTAGAAGATCCGCGTCTTCCTATTTGTGGGAGACGCCATCAACATTAAACACACATACACGTATGTACGAACATTCACCAAAGAACAGACACAAACGTTCACACAGGCACACACAAATATTATTGTCTATATCCATTGTAAAATTGTCTTGTTTAATACATATATTTTGTGTGTGTGTATATATATATATATATATATATATATATATATATATATATATATATATATATATATATTATATTTTTGTAGGCATCATCAGATTTTTGGTTTGAATCATTAGTTAAAAAAAAAAAAATTTATAATAACTTGTTTAACAAATAGCCCAATCTTCAGATTCATAGTAGGAATAATTAACTACAAACATCCATGCAACATAACACCCTTCATAATCCATAGCCCAAATAAGTAGTTTAAATACCTTACATAATAGATAACCCTTTATAAGTCGTCAAAAAACAAAAGTTACGAAAGTTTTTCTTTTTTTTTATATGCACAATTCCCTTTCATAATAAAATAAAATAAATAAATAAATCTCCATAGACAAACTAGACGAAGGTTAATACATCTTCCGTTTCATTTTTTAGACACCCCACCTTTCCCCGACTTGACATCTTGAAAGTATCTCTATACCGCTACTTATTATTAACACCCTACACTCGCCTACCCAATTTAAACAATTCGCCCTTGCTGTTACCATGGAGATTTTGATTTCAATTTTTAAAACAAGTAAATTTCAGATATACGTTATTCCAACAAAAATTTCGCTTGAAGATGGAACGGAGCCCATTTTAATTTAAACTCAATTTAATTTAAAGGATTATATTGAAATTTTCGGCTCTTGTTTTGAAACATGAGACCTCTTATGTAGCGATTTGGAATCATATTTTTAAATAAATAATATATATATATATATATATATATATATATATATATATATATATATATAGGCAACTACACTCGTCTCGGAAAACCTTCGGTTTCTTGATTTGATAATGATCAAATCAATTTCGAAGAAAAAAAAAAGTTTTAAAAAAAAGAAAGAGCTAGGAACATGAACGTCTGTCGAAAATAATCGTACAGCATACAGGTCCAAAGCCCCCAAAAAAAAAAAAACCAATACTAATAATCAACTATAATCTATATCGGTCTCGTTTGTCTTCTTTATCTTCAGTTGGACTTTATTCAAGTCCGGCCATTTTCTTGTAGTTGGACCTTTTAATATTCTAGCAGGAGTTACACACGTATTTCTAATATAACAACACACACGGTCCTCTACAAGTGCGTATCTTGGATGTAATATGTAATTCAGGGGACATCAGCAAGCGTCCAGTTAAGTTATGACGCAAAAAAATGGCCCACCAGACAAGTATACTTCTACAGCAGGGTTTTGTAATCCAGTATCTCGAATCAGAAGTTCAATAACGGGTCGTTTCTCGCTCACATCACGCACGAGATGCAAGTCACCGACTCACCTGATTTTTTTTTTTGTTACTGTGCTACGTTTATCGTCTGACCAAAACTACAACTTGAAAAATGATTGCAATTTTAAGGGACAATCTGCTCGGCATTTAAAACCATTTTTAACTTGACAACTGTTTATTATCCTCAGCAGTTTTTTTTAATAAAAAAAATAGTTTAACAACAAAAATCCCCAAGTTTGTTCGCTAAAATCAAAGGGCGATAACTGGTGTTGGTATATCGTAGATACATGTTGATAGTGTTTTTAAAAATTTTATTATAAATTTTGCTCGGAACACATCTTTTTTTTTTTTTTTTTACAGTAAGGTTTACTCCGTACAAGGCTCTGGAGCCACTCGAGGTAGAGAGTTATGTTAAGGCATAGTCTATAAGGATAGGAGGGGAAAATAACTGTTTACCCTAGCCTTGAATAGGTTAAGATTGTAGTGATCGGGGAAATATCATCTTGGGAGTCTGTTCCACAGGGCAGTGGTTCGTGGGAAGAAGCTGTTCGAGTGGAACTTCCTTCTCGCCGATGGAATACAGAGGGAGTGTGGGAAAGTCAGAAAAACTGCTAAAATTCTCTGTGGAGAATCACGATCTCTTATGGCCTAAAGGGACGCTGTGCACAGAAGAGGAGGAGGAGGAGAAGCAGAAGAAGAATTTAATAAAAAAAGAAGAAAAAAAAGAAGAAACAGAAAAATGGAGAAGGAAAAAAAGAAGAAATGATGGCGCCATTTATTATTTTTTCATTATTTTACTTAAATTTCCTTTAGTTAAGACATTTACTGCTAGGCCATGTCATTCCGTGTTCCATGTATAATGAAGTTCTATTCTGATATTTTTTTCCTTGAAAACTCCAACTTTGTGGAACAGACTCCCGCGTGTGTACTTCCCCGAATATTACAATCATAACATCTTCCAAGTCTTTGGTTAATTGTTATCTATCTTCAATATCCCACCTTCCTGGCACCTCATTCACTCGTAACGCACACCTCACCCATCATTACTATTTCGACTGTAACCCTCTACCTTGACTGGATCTTGAGCCTTGGATTCGGTGATATTTTAAGATTAAAAAAAATTCAACTTTGCTTTTGCTTTGTCCGCTCTAGTTATGGAAGACTTCATCGACTGCTGTCTTGTGATTTAATAGAAAAAGGCGGTAGGATTAATTTTACTTCCGTTAATTTTTTTTTTTTTATACTAAATTCTTCACCCCCACTATTAGGGATGGTGGCTGGTCACATAAGTGGTAGTGAAACTCATTCGCCACAAATATCAATCAAGGGAAGGAAGAAAACCTCACCCAGATATGAACGTAGATAAAACCGTCCGAAACATTCCGAGTCTGGTGTTCATTTAACTTCCTTTAAATAATAATAATAATAATAATAATCAAAATTAACTGAATAATTCTGGCGATTTGCCGTTTTTGTCAGAATATATGATGCATTTAAAATGGCTAAAAAAGTAGCAATCATTGGTATATAAAAGGAAAGGATTTTCACCCTTTTTCTACTGTGGATGTATTGTTTGAAAAAATGTAAAGTAAAGGATATATTGTCATTCATTAAAGCAGTGTCACACACACACACATATATATATATATATATATATATGAAGAAATATAGTCTTAAGATGTGCTATATTTATGGGATAAAGTGCTCAATATCAGAGATAGAGCGTGTGTAAATATAAGTGAACATAGAATTCACCACTTAGAGGCGACAGTCTGTTTCATGCCTATGCAATCGTCAGACCACGCCGTGGCCTGACGATTGCATATAGCATGAAACAGACTGTCGCCTCTAAGTGGTGAATTCTATGTTCACTTATATATATATATATATATATTTATATATTTATTGACCTTTTCACTGTCTGAAGAAACAATTATTGGTGGAAACAATGATAGCAGCAAAGGTTGGTGTTTCTAATATTTTAAATATTAAATAACTCTTCACTTTCGATTTTTTGAACTATGCATTGAGCACTTAAAATATAAATATATAACCGTTTCCTAGACAAGACATACTTTGCTTGTTTGTAAAAGCAGTTTTATTGTTATATATAGTCGGGTTTCGACCCTAGCTAGAGGAAACCGGATGTCTAGCCGCACTGATGAGCTGTAAAACAGCCTGTCTGTGGATGACGTTATATATATATATATATATATATATATAAAATGTGTGTGACAACATACATGTAATGGATTAAATCCGACAAATATTTTAATGTATATTCTGTTTATGGATGCAACTTATTTGCGTAAATGGTCTGTTTTTGATTTAACAGTATTAATTACATTTACCGGTCTGAATATTCGAGAAATGCCGCAGAAAATATGCGTTCTCCGACAGAAATCGAACCTGTATCCAATATGAACAACGCCATTTGGCCTGACGGGCTGTTAAGCGATTCAGCCACAGAGAATGTGTGTTTATAAATATTAATTTGAGATTTGTTTTTGTTTTATTGTTTTACGGCATATCAACCTCAATGGGTTATTTAATGCCGACAAAATTTCTATTGGTGGTAATTTTTTTTTTTTTTTTCAAAAATCTATTTCTGGTAATATTTTTCCTTCAAATAAGTATTGCTGGTAATAATATTTTACAAAGTATTTCTGGTATTAAAACTTATTTTTACACTTTCATAGTATTTTGACACAAGTTTGGGTGTTATTCATTTGCCCACAGCTGGGACCTTAACAGGTGCTACCACTCCGGGTCAGGGTGGACCTGAGAACACTAGCAATTAAGAGGTGGTTCCACGCTTCTCAAAACATCCTGATCAGAGGCCTTGCTGTCGGACGTAGTTTATCGTCATACCCAGGACGGTTGAACTTTAGCTAAATCGGAAGTCCCCCGTGGCTGAATCGGTTAACAGCACGTCAGGCCAAATGGTAGTTTCCGTATAGAATACAAATTCGATTCCTGTAGGAGGACGCATAAATTCTACAAGATTTCCCGAACATTCAGGCCGGTAAATGTAATTAATACTGTTTAATTAAAACAGCGCATTTGTTCAGATAAGTTTTATACATAAAATAACGTATAAACAGTAATATATGAATTCGAGAGAGGAAATTGTAAGACAAAATGGAAAAAAGTTTATTTGTGATGCGTTTTATCCATTAGGACTTCATCGGACTGGATTTATTAACGTTGTTGCGACTACACATGCGCATGAACGAGAGACGCTGGTAGTTTCAAAAGTTTTGGGAAATAATCTTTTTTTTTTTTTTTTTTTAATCTTTCCAAATTCATCTTTTCATCATCTTTGTTTTTAAATATCCCACATTATGGTAAAAAAAATCTGCCAAGAATTTTGAAACGCTGTAAGGACCTGCAGGTAAATTTACTGTGGCTGAACTAGTGATTAAAGCACTTTCTGGGCATTTTCGACATTAAAATTAAAAAATTTATTATTCTAATTAAAATAAACAATTCTTGTAAAAATTAATTATTCATTGAAAATAATTTTTTTCTTCAGACAATGGTGCCCATCATATAATTTACTCATAAAAACAATTAAAAGCATTTCTCATTTAATGTTTTTTTATTTTTTTTATTATTTTACGATTCAGAACAGTTTTCTGTAACTAGGATCTTGTTTGACGAAAAAAAAAAAATAATGATTTAAATTCTCCGAGGACTTCTCCTTATAATTAATATAAACATTAAGCATTACAAAAGAATTTCTCGAAATGTCATAAATAATTGGGTGGTAGCAGAAAAAAAAATTGGAACGATTTTCTTAAAGTTTCAAAAATAATTTCATTTCATTCATTAAAATCCGAAAATTATGATTTTTTTTTTTTTTTGCAAGAATTTCCAAATCAAGGCGTTTTTCACCGCAAAAGACAGATACAAATTTATTGACGTCAGAAAAATAACATTTAAAAAAAATATAGAATAAAAAGAATTATATAAAAATTACATAAGCACATTTGAGCTTTCTCATTAATAACACAAAGATTTTGACGATAAAACTTTGTTTTGGGGCATATTTTCATCATGTATACTCCTTTATTAGCTAATCTTTGGAGGTACCCAGTTATATATATTTTACAAAGGGAGTACCGAAATTGTTTCAGCCCGACCAAAAAAGCCCAGGCTTTGGGAAGTGGATCGGACCGAGAACTTTTCAGCATCACTCCTACCTTAAATATGTGTACTTATTTCAAGCATTGTGTTAAGATTTCAACCCCCAGCTCATATTCGGTTGACATGCTTTTGGTTTCTTTCATTATCGAGGATTATTTGATGCTGACTAATTTCTTGCATAGATTGGATATTGCGATTGTTGTCTGTATTTGACATTGGAGTGTATATATTGGATATTGCGATTGTTGTCTGTATTTGACATTGGAGTGTATATATTGGATATTGCGATTGTTGTCTGTATTTGACATTGGAGTGTTTTTATTGGATATTGCGTTTGTTGTCTGTATTTGACATTGGAGTGTATATATTGGATATTGCGATTGTTGCCTCTATTTGACAATGGAGTTTATACATTGGATATTGTACAGATGCATTTCTTATTACTATAAACGTTGTTTTTAGTGGATAAACGAATTGAATTGTTGCTACTGTTTTTGTTTCCTTCTTTTTTTTTTAAATTAAACGGTAAAATTATTAACAACCGACTGAAATAGAAAATTCATAAAGAAAAAAAAAAAATCAAATTTATGTATTAGATATTATTATCGTCTCAATCTGACATTAAAATCTGAATGAAAAGTTCCTTGAATTTTCAATGTTAAATTTGTTTTTTTATATACGGAGACATTTATCTAATGAGTCTGGGATGTTGTCCACTTTTGGGATAAGAGGCTGGGATTTTGTTTGGTTACCTTAATTATTACTCCCAGGTGAATCGTCTCCTCACCCTGTTCTCTTGGTTTTGAAATTTAGTGTATAAAATTTGTATACAAACATAACAGCTATTATAGGACACAAGTAGTAATTATTTAGTATTTTCGGTACTGCATCTGTTTTTGTAATAGTTGCTATATTCAGCGTGTGAAATACTTATGAAAATGTAATAACTATTATGGGATATAAATAGTAAGAATAAAATCCGCTTTTTATCAATCAATTTAAAAAAAAATCCCTTCCTGCCCGTAAAACCGATTTTTATTTTATTAGGAAATGAGTTTGATTTGCAAATAGCGATATAAAAGGAAGCAAAAATTAAAAAAAAAAAAACAAAAACAAAAAAAAAAACTCAGTTTCAGGGCAAAAATTAGCAGTGTCGAAATTTCAATCTCGTTGAAAAGCAAATAAGCTTTCGGCTTTTGATGAGAAGCTAATAAAATTTTGTAAGGCTTTTCGTGAGAAAATAAATGGTACACAACTTTCTACTCTCACATTTATTCTAACATTCACCCCCATACAAACGTGTACGCATCGCATTCACGCGTTTATTTATTTGTTTTTTTTTATTTAAAAAAAAATTTTTTTTACTTTTTCAAATGCCTCTGGCGATATTCTCGTAATCCGTACGAGACGTCATGTGAAGACTTCAAAGATGTCGTTTACTTTTTTTTTTTTTTTTTCTGGAATGTGATGATCTTTGCTATGTTGGCTTCAAGTTCCTGTGTCGCCAGTGTCTCTATCTCGAATAATTTTTTCTTATACCGATCCTCCACCTTTCACCTTTTTCATACTGAAAAAAAAAAAAAAATCAAAGAAAGATAAATTAAAATTGATTCAAGAATCTTCGTCAGTGCAGCGTTTCATTAACAACAGGATTATTGCGCATGCTCGCTATATTTGATGCAATTCCGCTCGGGTTCTAGAACATTCGTCTAAGAAATAGTCATCTAGAAGATTATGGTCTAATGTAGGTTGTATTAATATGCAATGCATGTCAATAAATGCTTATAAACCACATGCATCTTCAGTAATTAATACTGCTATGTGTCTTAAATATTATTCTAGTGAATATCAATAAAATTGGGACATGAATAAAGTGTTAATTTATTAAAAAATACTACTGTAGACGGTATTCCATAGATAAATGCCCTTAGACAGGTTTCCCCAATAATCTTTAAACGAATGTTCCTAAATCCGTCCCGTTCTTATTCGTGCGACAAGCGCCGTGTTAATAGTCGAACATTCGAATTTGCAATGTATCGGGTTGCCTCCCTTGAAATTTATTTTCCAAAAATTAATTTGAAACTTCACCGGACCTTTGTAAACTATATCGTTTCTTTTCTATTATTGATAACGATAAGCCACAAAAATATTGTCCTGTTAAATCCTAAATTTGCTAAAAAAGGTCCTTAAAACCCAATAAAAGGTCCGTTTTTATTATTTACGAAGATATGTAGTAATAGTTTACGACGCGCGCTGAATGTGGATTTTCCTCTTTAAACTACAGAGAGTGAAATATCAAATAGTCATTTCAATGTCATTGTCTAGGTTAGGAAAATATAATAAAGATTGAAGATGATTAAATATAGGTACCTCCTCGAATTCGGTATACGTAAGGTTTAAAATGATTTTTTTTTTCAAATGAAAAAGCTTTCCGGAAGCTTTTAATTTAGCTTTAAATGAAAAATTTGAATATATATCCGGTAAAAAAAATACTTTGGTTTATTTCAGACAGAAATTATATTGATTGGAATAATTAAATTTTGTTTTTTTAGTAAAATCGATCATGCCACCATTTTTTTAAGACATTTGTAAACAAAACTTATTTTTTCTATTTTAAAAATCTTACAAAAATATAATGTTGAGGTGTTCTCCTCTTTTTACACAAATCGACTCACCCAGTATATACATATACTACTGCTACGTGAAGACCCGAGAGACGAGAGCAAGAGAGGGTGAAGGTAACAGACAGACAGACAGACCGAACGAACGTAGCGATCAAGAGTCGCCGTGAGCGAACACGTAGACTCAGTAATACAGCGATACTTCAATACCAAAGACTGTATAGATATTTTGCTACTATTTTGTTTAACGTAGTGTGTAATATCAACATCTTGATCATATCATTATTTTCCCTTCTAGATACACGTGCTACCCATTTTTTGTTGTTGCTGCTGATGATAGTTTTTCAAATGATACAATTTGTGTTATTTGGTAAAGCTATCTGCGATTTACTAGCGTCAGTCTGTAGGATTTAATGATGGATAGTTTTTCTGTAAGACCTAAAGGATTCATTCACTTGAAATAGAATCAATATTAGCAATTACTGTTCAAGTTTTGTCAGTATATTTATATTATTCTTAAAAAAATATCTGAAGCACAAACCTCTCATTATATGGAGAGCTACAAAGAATTATAACCGGAAGTTCACGCATGCGCAACTTTTTATAAACTAAGCAACTCTTCAAATGTGTTCAGAGCTCATACGTTGATTCAAAATTTTACTTGGACAAAAAGCAAATGATTCCGCTGTGTATTACTACCAAGCAAAAGTCGATTCCACCAAGAAATAATATTAATTTTCGTATAATTTTTTCTTTAAAGGATTTTGATGAGGAATATATTTTGCTATTCGAAAACGTCTTGGTTGTTGTACTCACAAGATTTCGACCGTTGTACTCTTTGGTCGTCTTCGTACTCGATAACCTTTATGAAATTTCGGGCTTATCATAGCACGTTGAAATACCGGTACTAGTACTATCGAAGTTAGGCAACGTCAAATTGGAATACCAGGTGCTATAAGCTTGGCTGTGTGCGTAATGTAATGGACAACGGCTCGGAATTGTTAATCGGAGAGCCGACTTCCAGTTCCAGCTGAGTTTGTGATATTCACTTACGCGCAAATAACATTGGGAAAGGCTTGAATCAACCTTTTCCCCTCCAGCTATGTTTAGAATTGGGTTTCCGGTTCCTTCTAAAGTCATTTCATTCTCTTTTACTCCCTGTAGTCCTTTGCTTGTTAGTGGCTTGCTTGAAGTGAATTGATTAACAACAACAAAAATAAATAAATAAATAAAAAATCAAAATCAAGGCGACCATCATAAACGGTAACCTTTATGCATTCCTGCGTTTTGTTTATGCCCCTAACTACTGTTGTGTCAAAGCAAACATATGTAAGATTAATAAACCCAACCCTGGCTCGAACGTCTGATCCGGAGCTTAGCAGGCGTTGCGTTGCAGCTCAAGCCAGACACCAGGGTTTTTGGCAGGGTGCAGTTTTTTGTTGTTAAACGCCTGTGGCTTAAAAAATACTCTTCGGCCAGATCGAGTGAAGTATAAAACGATTTCGAGCAATAAACCAGATTTTATTCTTTACTGCTATAAGTGAGCGAAGGAGGGGGTAGTGCGCACTTCAGAAGCCGTCGTCTATGTCCTTATGGGAGGACCACTTCGTTCCTTCTGTTTTTCTTTTCGTGGGATATCTAGTTTTATAGACAACAGTTTTCTTTGTCCTGTCATCTTCGTCTAAAAAGTAATTAATCTTCCTTACTTCACTTTCTCTCAGTCTGAGCCTCTTTTTCTTGTACTTTGAGGTTGACTCCAATTACTGATAGCCATCGGTCGAAAGTAAATCTTTTGTATCGAGTTGTGTGACAGGTTTTAAGTTTAACAAGATCTCAGCTTGAATCATATTGCTAAACAAAACAAGTGACATATCCACTACGCCCGGTTTCTGTTGAGTGGACTAGCAAACGGATGTTTAGCATTTTTTAGAACATTCTAGTTATATGTGTTATATCTAGTCTGAAAGTAGACAGTTCCAATATTTTAGAACTGGTATCATTTTTTCTTAGCTGCAAGTATTTGTCAAGTTAGGATCGTTTGAAATTAATGAAAACTCGCATATGTTTAATCATTTATTCTTAGATGATCAGCTCTGGATAGTTGCTTTTTCTGCCGCTTTTGTAAAAAAAAAAAAGTCGCTGGAATCTTACTGAAATGAGTAACAGGCACGTTTAACCCGACACTCTTTTAAAAAAAAATATCAAGTGGATTCTGAGACTCTACGGTAAAAATTGGTCAAATTTACACAATTTTTTTGCCATATTTTTTTTTTACTTTCTCTGACTTAAACTGCAAAATGTAAGAAAATAGTTATCGGGATGATATTTAAAAGGTACCCAGTCCTTTTCATACGATAAATTGATTATTACCTGCTTTTTTTGGCACCATATGCGAAACTCCAAATATCAGTTATCGATATAACTTTCCTTGTATTCATCAGAGAATCATGATCTAGACCAGTGGTCGCCAACCTGTGATCCACGGACCATTGGGGGTCCGTGCATAATTTCTGATGGCCCACAGAAAAATTGGGACATTATTTCAATTTTTATGAAACTTCAAAATTTCAATTTGTTTTATTTAAATAGTTAAACTCTAACTTACCTTTAATGGGCGCATTTTATATTAATAAAATTAGTTTTCTGATTATTATTATTATTATTATTATTATTATATAAATGTATTTATCTTTTCTTCTAAATTCATATGAGTGGTCTGCCAAATTTAAAGTTATACATTTAGTGGTCCATGAAGTTCAAAAGGTTGGCGACCGCTGGCGCCTTCTATTTCTATATTCGTTGAGGCGCTGAAACATCTTTGGCACTGGAGATCCTCTATAAGAAGTCTAAACGTGTTAATGGCAAAATTGATGTTCTTTTTTTGGATAATTTTGGCTCTTCGCTGAAAAAGGTTTTTAATTTCTAATTTTGAATTAGAAATGTGAAAATTTTGTTTTTAATCTTCTTCCTAAGTACAAATAACATTCGCACAGTTCCATGATTGAAAGCATTCAGGGGACTCAGAAAACCCCAAATATCGCTTGGTTTTATTTTGAAGGCTCACTATGAAATATCTAAATCTATATCCAGGGTCTTCTCCCCCCCCCTTGTTGGAAGAAACTCTCCCTGGTTGTCCGTATCTTCAAGAATGTAGTTGTGCTCACTACGGTTGGCCAATTGAGGGTTAGTGAGATTATTTAACCCATAGTTTGGGGGTGAATTCAAAGTTGTTCTTTTTCTAAACTGGTTGAACTAATCTCGTAACATATAGAACGAAACATGAAAGTAACAAGATTTTGACATTAAAGACAAAGGTCAATTAAAAAGAAAGAAATGAAAAAAGTGATCCCAGTAACATAACATTAGGAAAAGTAAAAAGAAACAAATGCTATGGACGCAAATAAATATATATGTAGTGATAGCAAGATATAAATTGCTCAATAACACCTGATCCCTATTAGTGGACAATGTAGTAGTCTGAAACCAAAATAATTAATAGTAAAGAAAAATTAAAATAAACAAAAAATACTTTAGAATACAGATAAGATTAAAGACAAAATTAGTTTATAAAAATAGTTAAATATAGAATACTCCCATGATGCATCAGAACAAGCATTTTACCGTCAATTGAAATAAAAATCAAAACCTTCTCCGTTTTAATTTTCTGAACGCCGAAGGAGACAGACACCCTGGAAAATTCTCTGATAAAACATGTTGCCACCAACAGATAAGCAGAACCCTTTTTCTGTATACATGTTATCCATTAAAATAAACAATCATTTCTCTGAAATGTATACTAACGCATTTTATCGTTTTTGTCGATGCTTAATTCGTTGTATCTCATATATGATTTTCTTTCTAATTTTATAATCCCGTTGTGGGCTGATGGCGCCCTTTTAACCCCCTCTAAGAAAATACACATACAAATAAATTACATTCAGACATGGCCGACGCATCACCAGAACCCAAGACAAATATAAAAAAAAATAAAACAAAGGCTAAACCTAATTCACAAGCCTCAAATTTGGAGTCATGCCTTCTCGAGGACATTCGAATGTTCATCGCGTTTTCAAAATTAAAAAAAATCCCGAACATCGACAAGCTGATTTTATTAGTACCTTGCAGGATATAATCGCAAAGCATTATGGGAGAAAATTCATTCTTGTGGGTTATCTTAAGATTTCTCGACTCTTAGACAAATGATTTCATTAATCCACTTGAATTAGAACTGCTTTAGTCTTTGGTCCGATCTTAGTATGATGAAACTAGTTACATTCCATCATCACCAACCATAAACTACCACCAATCACGATTAATGGATGTTCCCCCCCCACCCGGGAGGCCTTGTGCCTTAGCGACTATTGGGCCTCAAACTCAACCCAGACCTCAAGTAGAACTCGTACACACGGTCCGTCTCTAAAGAGGCAGGAAAAATGATCGGTACCCTGTACCGCTTCAGTAAGTACCCGAATCTTTCTGTTCTCATCTACAAGAGCCAGATCCGACTTAAAATGGAGTACTTCTGTCATACTTTGACTGGAGCTGCCCAGTCCTCACTTTCCGGTCTCGATCGGGTCCAAAAGTGCCTCCGTCTTGGGTAAGACGATAAACTACATCCGCATCCAGGGTAAGACGATAAACTACATCCGACAGCAAGGCCTTCGGTCAGAAGGTTTTGAGGAGAATGAAACCACCTCTTAATTGCTGGTGTTCCCAGGTCCATTCTAACCCGAGGTGGTAGCACCTGTCAGGGTTCCAAATATGGGCAAATAGTTAACACCCCTAAAAGGGTCAAAACACAATGAAAGTATAAAAATAGCTTTTAATACCAGCAATACTTTTTGGGAAAAATTATTACCAGCAATATATTTTTGGAAAAAAATGTCACCAGCAATACATTTTTAAACCAAAAAATATTAACAGCATTAAAAACTTGTCGGCATTAAATAACCCATTAAGGTTGATATGACGTAAAGCAAACGAAACCAAACCAAAAGCGCATCCGCGTCCTTGTGGGTGACAAATTATTGTCCACCCTGCAACCCCTTTCCCTACAGGCGAGATGGCGCAAGACTTTCACTTCTCTATTGTTATTTCAATGGAAATAAATGGACTACATTCCTTAGTTACACCAGTTCTAAGGTTCACGGCCAGTACCCACATTGCAACAAACCAGCCTCATTCCCTTTATATATATATATATATATATATATATATATATATATATATATATATATATATATATATTTATGAATTCCCAAGAAATAAATCCGCATCTCCATAGGAAGTCAAATCTTCTTAAAAGACGAGCAGACAACATATTATTATTCCCAGAATACAAACCCCGAGAATTTCCCCACGCAATCCATTTTCCGAATTTAGTTTTTTTCTCCTTCTATTATCCAGCCGTTCAAACAATTTAAATACTGTTCACTTGGAGAATACAGAAATTTGAGAAGCCAGTTTTACCATTTTCTATAATTAGATTAAAAAAGATAGAAAAGAAAAGCAATTTAACATTTTCTTTTTAAAAACAGCGCGGAACGGAACTAAATAAATATTATTTGTAAGAATAAACTGCTTCTTTACAAAACCCATTAAGATAAATTCCGATAACAACAGCGGCAATTCCAATATTTCAGTGTCAGATTCAGTTCTTTTATTCCAAGTCATAACAGGAACACATCCCGTTCTTTTTGCGACAAAATTACAAGGAAGCAAATGCGTATTCCTGAAAACTAGAAGGACCCGTGAAAAATTCAAGTTTTATTTTTCTATTTGAAATTTCTGATGAATCTTAATTCTTAAGTTGATCGAGTAATCTCACAGCGCGTTCTCCGACAGTCGCAGACGAGCTTGGGAGAATGAATGGCAGAACTGGTGGCAGAGACCTTCTTCTTTTATGTGCCATGTCTCTTCAGAACGTAGGCGATCATGGCCCTCCACATCTTTCTGACCCTTGTAGCTCTATAAGTTTTGTCTTTTAGTTATTTCTTTCAAACTTTGTTCTGCCATCCATTTTCTCCAGCTGATTAAGTGTGACACGCGCTTCTTTCCTCTATCCGTCTTTCCCTCTATGCGTCTTGTGAGTATCAGATTTTCCAAGCCTTCCTTTCTCATTACATACCCCAGAAATTTCAACTGCCTCTTCCTGATGTTATTTATAAGTTTCCTTTTTGTTTCCATTCTCTCCAAAACTTTATTGTTGCTCACACGTTTGGCCCAGGGTATCCTCAGCATCTTTCTGTAAAACCACATTTCTGTTGCTTCAAGTCTTTTCTTCATCTTTAAAGAGATTGTCCAGCATTCGCTGCCATACAGAAGGACAGATAACAGTTCTTTACTTTGTTTTCAACGAAATTTTCCTGTCTCTTAATACTCTGCTTAGATATTGGAATACGTCTTTGGTCATCCCAAAATGTCTTCGGATCTCAGTGTTGCACTTTCCATTCTAGCAAAGTGAAAACATCTGCTAAGAGCCACACGCGATAGAATGTTGTGGAGAGCCATGATCGCCCATTTCCTGAAGGTACACGGCACTTCGAAATTTTCTTTTTATCAGTTACATTCTTTTCATTCATACTACAAACACCGTCGTAAAACAGTTTTTTTTTCTATAAAGTCCTAACTAGTCCCATATGGAACATTTTCTGGGGTGGCGGGTAGGAAGTGGGGGAGGGGGTAAAATAATAACAACTTGCAGTACCCGTTTTTTTTTATAGTTAACTTTTCTTCCTTGCAAAGATTGCAGATATTAATGTGGTTGCTGTAATGAAAGTGTGCATCATGATAATATAATATTTTTAGTTGATACCCGAATTTGAGTAGACGCCCCGTTTATTTATTAAGCAGCTTACTTACCATATATACTACCATATATACATGCGAGTTTTGAAGACCTTATTTTGAAGATAATTTTAAGGGTGTCGCATAATAGACGCGATATAAAATTATCGTATGTTCTGGCCCTGTCTACGCCATTGACCAAACTATATGTCAATTTACTGTAGTCAAAAAGTACAGCTGTATTTAAACTAAACATGATTTTGATAAAACTGATGTTTTACTTAACTGTATACAATACTAATGAATGTAATATTCACATATAAATATCGTATTATAAAATGCAAACATAGCGAATATGCATCTTCTTTTCCATTGTTTACGTTTATAAGATGTTTATAGCCGTTTCAAGTTCGGTTGTTTATCGTTATACACATTTACGCAACGAGTATAGCGTTACTAACGATACTTTTATCATTCTCTTTTACTTTTTTAGCTAGAAGATAGCATAACGCAGTGGTTATCAACCGATTTTGGGCCATGTCCCACTTTGGTATTTCTAAAATTCTGGTCTCCACTCCGTAATGATTAATTCTTACATATTCAAAATTTTACTGCAATTCACGTGAAGGAAGGTTTAAACAGCCATTAACACTAATTAATGTATTAACACACATTAACATTAAGACTCTCACTCAGACACACTAGAAAACAATTCACTGTTAATAACTAATTCTCGAATTGCCCTCCTTATTCTGTTGGTATAGTAAGCCAAAGGGTTCACATCCTACACATGCACCACCAAAATATTACCATGCGCCCCATGTTGGGAATTGTTGATTTAGAGTCTACCTAATGTTGTAAGTGCTGGTAGCATAATGGTTATCAGCACAGTAAGTGGAACAAGCAAGCGGAGTTCGATTCCAGTGAAATCTGCAATGCATATTTTCACATAAATGATTTTGGGAAAGGCATGAATCCATCGTTTTTTTTTTCCAAAGCTATGGATAGACTGGATTTCAAAGTTTTGAATAGCACCCTGTCTAAAAGAATAACTATTATTATATTTTATCTGTCTATATATATATATATATGCATCGTATGTATTAACACATTAACACTCTCACTCGGACTCACTAGAAAACAATTCACTCTGAATAACTCATTCTATAATTGCCCCCACCCCACTTATTCTGTTGGTATAGTAAGCCGAAGGGTGCAAATCCTACGTATACCCCAACAAAATATTATGCTCCACCGGTGGGACATGCGTCCCACATTGGGAATCACTGGGATAAAGATATAGAGGAAAAGAGGTTAGTCTATTGTAATTCTCTCAAAGAAGGAACTCGCTTGATGCATAAGATACATGATAAAATCATTTTTTTCTAAGGGAAAATTTCGGGGGTCGCTCAATACGCGAGATTGCGCGTTATATGACGAATATATGTGGTATTTATTTTTGTCTATATTTTTGTCTATATTTTTGTCTACATTTATTTTTGTCTATATTTTTGTCTATATTTATTTTTGTCTGTATTGTTGTCTATATTTTTGTCTATATTTATTTTTGTCTATATTTATTTTTGTCTATATTTTTGTCTATATTTATTTTTGTCTATATTGTTGTCTATATTTTTGTCTACATTTATTTTTTGTTTATATTTTTGTCTGTATTGTTGTCTATATTTAATTTTGTCTATATTTTTGTCTATATTTATTTTTGCCTATATTTTTGTCTATATTTATTTTTCTCTATATTTTTGTCTATATTTATTTTTCTCTATATTTTATTTTTGTCCATGTTTCATCGACTCTCCAGGTCGGTAGACGAAAATAAATAAATATACCTTTAATAATATGCAAACCAAAGAATCGCGATAAAATTGAGACCTATAGAGTACACACAAAAATATCCCAGGACACTTCATGATCCGTAATATCCCGGATTACCATCTATGGATACATTGATATACATTTTACCATATAGGAAAAAGAGGGAATGTATATTTGGCCTAGGGGTTTATATTTTAGCCTAACACGTTTTATACTAGCGGAGTAAAAACCGACCTAACAATTTATACACTGTGTATAGTTTAAATGCAAAGTCAATTGACATCTACTCTCTTTCCGGATCCTGTTCTTTAATTGTATTTTCTCCGGACTAAAGTCTTGTCATACTTTTCCCCTTCTCAGTAACCCCCTTGCGTCTTAGTGGCTTTATTGCCTTGCTTGGGGTGAAATGCTTAAAAAACAAACAAAATTAAATAAAAACACCCTAGCATAGAGTGATACCAAGTATACTCTGAGCTGGTACACAGCTGGAGGCTTGGAAATTATAAGCCTCAAATAGGGACTCACTTGCTAACGATGCTTCAATGACAGACAAATCTTAGGGTAACATATTGTAAATATACTCTATCGTACGAGGAAGGCCTGACTCCGGCGGAAATTCGACCTATTCGCAACAGCTGGTGATGATTGGATTTATTAAAATACCGTTTCAGGGGATTGAACTTGCGATAGCTCGATTACTATATTAAAAAATAAAAAACATCCGTTGTACTGGGGTCGTGTTTATTCATTTCTCCTTTGCTTGTTAGCATGCTCAGTGCGACGACCGTCTCCCATTACAAGGCTGAACAAATCGCACACTACACACGGCGTTCACTTCCTTCATTTTAGAAATCAGTTCGAATTTCCTACATATGTCCCTGATTACACGGGGTGACCATTACGTCCGCGAGTAAAATTTGCAATGTTTTTTTTTTCTATTTTCATTAAACAGACTTTATAAAAAAATTGTTTTAATTCAGATTACGGTATTTTAATATGCCATCTACCTTCAAGACGCGAGCTATCATGACGCTCCACAGCTTCCTATCTCTTGTTGTTCTAAATAACTATTGCCACTCAATCGTTGCTCCTTAAACTTGTTCTTTCACTCAAACTCATTTAATACGAGACTAAGTCAAAAATTATCCTCACTTATGCCATAGCAAATCTTTAGGCTTGTCACACTGTTTTCTGCTCATGCGTGCTTATAGTTGTTACTACTGTGATCACGTGATCGAATGTTTGAGCTTGATCGCGCCAGTTTTCTTGCTCCTGTTACAGTGTAAATATGGCCGCGTCGCTAGCAGTGTACACCAACGAGGAACAAAGAGCAGAGATACGATTTCTCTGTTTAGAAAGTACGCCAGGAGCTGAAATTCATCGGAGGCTTTTAATATAATACGGCGACAGTACAATACCGCATGAAAGTCTGTATGAGTGGACCAAGAATTTTAAAAGTAGCTGAACAAGAGTGACGTACGGAGAAGAAGCAAAGACACACTTCAACCTCCATTACTGACGAGAAGATTCAACAAGCCCGAGCGATGGTAATTTCCATAGGTTCAGTGAGTTTGTTAGAAATGTTGTGAATACAAATTTAGCCTTTTCTCAAGAGGGTGGATCAGAAAATAATATCTTATATGATGATGATGATAGTAAAATTTGTAGCAACATAGTATCTTATTGACAATAATTCCACCTAGGCTCGTTACTTTTCTTTCCTTTTTCTTGGCTGACCGGATAATTTCTGTGAAGGTAAGGTTTTCATTGACCCAAAGAAATGTTATTCAAAACGCATAAATTAATCTTAACTCCTTTCCTTCTTTTTCGTCATTAATCCTGAATCAAGCCCTACCTTTGCAGTAGTATCGCACATGAACAGAAGGTAATATGGCATACCTAAATATATGTCATGGCGAAAGTGTGGATAATTTTTGATTTGGTACTATTGTGGTTATATGATCAAAGTTTGAGTTTGATCGTGCCAATTATCTTGTTGCTGTTACAGTGTAAACATGGTCACCCCACTAGCAGTGTGCAACAAGGAGCAGTGATCCAAATCTGCAGAGAACATGCTGCCTCATTGATAATAACACACCCGGTTCACTGTTACCATCTCATGACCTTTCTGAATCTTTTTGTCAATGGTGGAGGTTGACTGACATCCTTCTTTGTGTGTCATGCTTGTCTGGAGACTTTTAAACTTCTTGATCCGTTTATACACACTTCTACGTGGTAGTGCACTGTCACAGAAGTTGTGTTAAAAGCCTTCAATGAATTTCTGCCCCTTGACACACCTTCCAACCAGAGAAATTAGATCACTGTTCTTTGTTCCTTGGTGAACACAGCTAGCAGAGCGGCCATGTTTACACAGTAACGGCAGCAAGAAAACTGGTGTGATTACGCTCAATCTTCAATCACGTAACCACAGAAGTACCAACTATAAGCACTGCATGAGCAGAAGGCAGTGTGACAAAACTAAAGATATGTTATAGTGAAAGTGTGGATAATTTTGGACTTGTATGTGTATTTTCACTCTGAACTATTATTCTTGAGAAAGGCATGAATCCACTTACCCTATTACTCTCCCAGTGACAGGTATCTTGATAAAATATTTCCTAATTGGTTTATCAACAATTACAAATGTTTGAGTATACATATAGACAATTCTTATATACAAGGGCAAAAATGATTTTGATTTTTCAAAATTTTTGTCAGGCAAGTTCTTGGATGTGATTTTATACATTTCCATGCGTAACAAACGAAAGTGAGTACGATTAATTTTGTTTTATTTCTTATTATGCATGTATATGTAAATTAGTATTTAAATTCTTTTGGGTTTGGATTGATTTATGCGTTATGTTTTGAATAACATTTCTTTGGACCAATGAAAACCTTGCCTTCACAGAAATTATATAAGAAAGAAAGAAAAGTAGCGAGCCTAGGCGAAATTATTTTTGTTATAAAAATGAGGAGAAAAATTAAATTAATGAGAGAAGTGTGTTTGATGTCATATAAAAGGTTTCGTTTCTGTTCATCAAGACCAGTGTTGATATTCTTGCAAGTGAAAAATTTTTCGCCAATTATATTATCAGCCTCTAACCAAGCACTTGGCACTTCAAAGAATTTTCTCTCAACAATCCAAGAAAGCTAAGTATTTCAAACTATCTCTCTTTGTCTATTTTTGAACGTATGCAATCATATAACCCTTCGGTAAGCAACGAACTCTCTTACCTTTGTTTTAAACATTTTTAAATATTATTTTGTGTCAGATCATTCAATCTGTTGTATGAACATTTCCTCTACATTACAATACGTTGAAACTATGGACTTTAAGAATTATGATTTATTTTCTTGAAATGAGCTATTTACACGATTTCAAGCGTGTAACTTCGTGAGTAAATTACTTAACTTGATTTGTTAAAATTGCCGTGTTGTTCCTCGTCATTATCACCCTTCATTAATATTTTTGACGTGGATAATCAACTGTTGATCTTAAATACCACGGCACTATACTGTTTAGTTGCAAGGGACGTGAGTTTGGTATTTCAGTTCGGCGGTTTGTTAAAAAATGTCATTTTATTTTTTAATCTTTTAATGACCTCTTTCTAAGATAAGCAAATCAAACATTATACACACATCAAAATGGCGAAAACTACCTTTATTTAGATAATATATAGAATAAAATTCTAGTTGTTAATACCAACAACATAATATACGCAAATTTATATAATTTAACTTATATCAAATTGAATGGAATTTCTTCCAAACGTATATACTGGAGCAATAATAATTATTAAATTAGAAGTAAACATCAGCAATATTTATCGAAAGTCAATATATATACTGTTGTAACCTAGAATAATCAAACGAAGGTTGGTAATGAACGATAATACTTAGGACAAGAACAACACATATAAGTTTCGCCAGCGGCGCGCGTAAAAGTAGTAGTCAGCTACTAGAAGTGAGTCAAGTGAATTCCACAATGAATCTCCAACTGCAGGATATCTACCAACCACCCCACGCGTTTAGAAGTGGCACAAGACCGAATTTAATGTTGGGTATCGGAGCCTATAAGCTCAGCAAAAAATTCCCCGTAGACCCCGTATAAAACGGGGTCGGGTAGCTGTTTTCCGAGACGAGACTCTGCCCTTCGACATAGACTCAACTGGGGATCCTCTCTTCCCGGAGGCAGAGAGTTTGACCAGCACAGCTGGAGACGCATATCTACCAGACTGGTTGATATCCTGCAGATGTGGCATAAGGTATAGGAGTAAAATTAATGGCACAGACTAGAAAACTATCTAAGTCATTTATCAGATTTAGTAAACTTTATGTATTAATTCATAAAGTTTACTAAATCTGAGAAAAAAAAACCCGAAAATCTTTAAATTTAAAAAATGATGTTGAAATTTTTTTACTGTTAACAATTAAAAAAAAAAACATTCAGACGACATCCATTCAACTGATGTCAGGTTTCATTGTAAAATACATCCCTACCCCTTACCAAATTGTAGCTAATAACTGATACAATGATACTGACATAAGGAAAATCTAGACATCCCTTGTTCAATTTAAGTAGAATATTCTGTAACCATGGAAACGTGATTTTAGCTGTGTCTTTAAAACCCGGTAATTTTTAAAAGTTACTCCAAAATTCGCTTGAAGATGAAATGGAACTAATGCTTTTAATTTAATTGCAAAATTAAATTCGGGGAATTTTGAAAAAAACATATTTTTCTATTTTTTGAAACATGGTTGGAATTGTGTGTATATAAAAAAACATATTTTAAATCAATTAATTTATAATATATATATATATATATATATATATATATATATATATATATATATATATATATATATATATATATATATATATATGCATATATATATATATATATATATATATATACAATATATATATATATATATATATATATATATATATATAATATATATATATATATATATATATATATATATATGCAATATATATATATGCAATATATATATATATATATAATATATATATATATATATGCAATATATATATATACTAGCATACGTTGCCATATATATATATATATGTGCTTGATTCAAAAATCGTACGACTCATACAGCAATCGTTATCACTTGACTTAAAATATTTTTACTCTTCCTTGCCTTTAAAGGAGTGCCCTTTGCCGTGCTGATGTTGCTACATGCCTTACTTTATGCCTATCTCACACTGCGAATTTTTTCTCAGCTCTATAGTAAACATGAAATCAGTTACGAAAAATGAACTAAACAAAATGAACACAAAACGATCAGCTTTAAAAAAAGGACTCGTAACTGGGAAAAACAAATGAAAAAAGAATGTTAACAACAAATACTTTTTCACACCCAACCCAGTTCTGCGGAATCAGAATCAACGTTGAGTTTAAGCAAGCGAATGAGCCAATTGGAGTAAAGTGCCATGCAGATTTAAATTTTTCCCACTTGTGACGAATGAAGCTATCGATGTTTTTGCGTGCTAGCATGCTAGTTAACATTCGTGTCAGTCAGCTGTTGGCTCTCACGCTGGCCAATAGAATCTTCCTGCCTATTCGTGGCAGCCAGGTATAGGCTCTCACTCCGGCCACTAGAAAATGGCCACAAACTACATGAAAACTACCGTAGAAGCATGAAAAATCGATTATTTCCACTATCGATGAGAGTTGGGAAATGCAAAGTCGGTCTTGGCATTCCCGTTAACTTGGAGTATTGTGCATGTAAATTTTGGCACAAATCCGTCGAAATTTGCGGCCGTGCATTCGTTACACACACACACACACACACACACACACACACACTGATCATAATATCAAACTAAAATAATTGAAAGGCTCAAAAAGTACACAGATCTCCGGAATTAAATTGCCTGAATATGGGACGTTCAAGCTACTATTATCCCATTTATTGTTGAATAGTTAAGGGTTATACCACCGAACATAAAGTCCTCCATTAAGAAAATCGGAATAAAGCCTAGTATCCCATTGCTTCAGAAGTCCGCGTTGCTTACCGCTGAAAATATTCTGCGAAAGGTGATAACTGTTTGAGGTTGTCCAACGATGAAGAACACCCATGGGGGAGAAGATAATAATAATTTTAATAATAAAATAATAATAATAATGTATTCTTTGATGTTAAATCTGGCAAAGTTCTCATAGTTTCTGATCTTAATTGATTAAATGTGTTAACATCTACATATTTTGTCTTGGTGAATTAAGATGGTAAACAGTAAATATCGCGATCAGTACTACAGATTTGCTTATCAATTGCCTCAGCTTATGTTTCCTTGGGACCATATCACGTATGATCACCGAAATTAAGCAACGTCGAGCCATGTCAGTATCTAGATGGGTGATCGCTGGGGAATACCGGATGCTGTAAGCTTGGATGTGTTGGTGGTGTAACGGATAATGACACAGAATTGGAAATCAAAGAGCCGAGTTCAAATTCCAGTCGCGTTCGTCATATTCACTTACGCGTAAATACCGTTAGGAAAGGCATGGATCCACGTCTTCCCCTAATTAGTAGAACTTTTATCAGTAAATCATTATTATCTATCTAAAATTCTTACAATCTAACAATATTTTCTGGCTTTAAATAACCTGCAAATTGTTGATAACCCTTAAAAAAATCAATTAAACCTACGAGCTGACGTCTTGTGCATTTCTGTTTATGAACATTCGGATCGTTCATGAGCGATAATATTAAGCGGGGGTCATTAAAATTGGGTATCGAAAGGGTTATTTTTCAAGGACAAAGCAGCCAAGGCTATTCGAGAGTCACATATCGCTATTTTGTCTGAAAACTCTTTGCGCCAAGGCAGTTTTTTGAAATAATCAACCGATGGTTTTATCCACTAGGCCATGTGTCCTTGGGGAAAATGGCCTAGTGGATAAAGACGTTGTGAGTTCAATCCCTGCTCTCAGCGGAGAGAACAAAAACTTAGAGAGTTATCAAGGCGAATTAAGTAAAACTGATATATTCAAAGGCATGCTACGTGGAATTAGAACGATCTAACCCCGCAGACTAAATAGGAGTCGGTTCAAAATTCCAACAAATTTTATCTGAAGAAGGCCGGAGCGTACAGCGGCTGAAACGTCGTGAATGTGATAGTGAAGTTGAGGATAGCAGTTTGAACAATGTAAACAGTGTAAATATTTTGTTTTGTTTTCATTTATCAAATCTTGTTGAATAATGGTAGGTTTTGCGACTGGAAGCTGTTACTGAATGTTTAGTTGGATTACCCCACTTGTCTGCCAAAGAAATTGTGCTAACGTCCATTAATTTTTGATGGGTTAGTACAAAATCATTATATAAGAAAATGGCGAAAAGCTTAATTCTCTCTTTTTCTTTTCTCGTGCCTTACAGACAAGATTTTAATGTATCTACGTATTTGGGAATGACAATGTAGAAAGATTTTATTTTGTAATTTAAAACTTGCTGTATCCAACTGTAATCCTGTGTTCACTGGAGATGTTGTAGTTCCTGTGGAAGTAAATAGGGAGCATTTATTTTGGAGTATCCTTCGTATTATTATGCATCAGTAATATATCTTAATAGTAATATGGCGTCATGGCCGGTATGTAGTATAATATTCGTCACTGGTGAAAAGGTTTAGTCATTAGAGGTGATTATATGGGAGAATAGTATTTTGTAGCTGAAAAGTTACTCTATCCAGTGGTGTTATTGTGCTTCCTGTATCTGTTGTAGTTCTTCATAGAAATCAGTAGAAGGCATTACTTTTGGAGCGATCTTTGTATTATTCTATATCAATAATATACTTTACTATATAATATGCCATCATGGCTGGCATGTAATCTCTTGTTCATCACTTGTGAAAATGTATGGCCAATGGTGATGACAATGTGGAAAAGTAGTGTTTTGTAGCTGAAAACTTGCTCTATCCAGTGGTGTTAATGTGCTCCCTGTATCTGTTGCAGTTCATGTGAAAATAAATAGGAAGCAACATTTTCGGAGCTGTCCTTCGTATTATAAATATATAACGTATTTTCTTAAAATTACTGAAACTGATTTCGATATTAAATTATACAACAAGGTTTTAAGCATTAGACGATACGTTTTGATTTCCATAAACATCCTCTTGTTTGCTTTTCATTAAATAAAGTGGAAACCATTTCATCCAATAACTGCAGGCAACAATGACGGAAACGTTAAACTAAACAGAATTAATCTTTATCTTATTTGAACGCAAAAAACAAAAAAAAAACATTGTAAAAAAAAAGGAAAAATGGCTGACTTTTACAGCAAAAGTGAAGAGTTTTTCCCATTAATATTACTATAAACGTTATATTTAGTCGGTACGGGTTTTTAGATTGACAGTCCCTGTTTTTAATCAATGAAATTCAACCGGCATTGACATCGAAAATCTGGGCTATAAGAAAATATGTGCATCCCGACAAGAATTCTTCTATTATCGTTTTTTGTTTATTTATTTTTTTTAATTCGAGAGATCAATTTCAAGCCAAGCGATCTTTACCATTGAACTACAGGAAGGCTTCACAGCAAAACAAAGTCGAATTAGCTAACGGTTTCCCTAATTAAAAAGGGAATACAAGTTCGATTCTTGTCGGGTGCTATATTTTCTTTAGCAAGCTTTTCAGAACAAAGGTGATTTCGATTCTCCATCTTCCTATTGCGTGAATCTCTATGAATTTCTTGGGAAGGCAGTGGTTCGGAATCTAGAGTATTCCTTCTAGTAAACTGGCACCATTTAAGGCTAGAGAGTCCAGTCTACTTTGCTATTTAACTCACACACATGGGAACTAGAAATGGATTTTATAAGTGCGAAGTGAAGACAAGAGACTAGGCGGGAATTTGAACTCGGCTCGCCGATTCCATTTTACCGAGTTGGTAGCTGTTATGCTACCTGCACATCCAGCTGATGCTTTTTAGGAGGCTGTTTACCCGCACCCTCCACGAAGGAAGGTTTATCATAATGTCACCATTAATGGGTAACCGGACACGCACACACGCGGATGCTGCCTGAAACTGTCTAATTGTTTCGGTACTTCCCTTTTAAGGGAAGACTAAGGCATCTGTGACTGACCTGTTTTAAGTGCAACGGGGAAGTAAAGTCTGGAATTGGGCTTTAGTTAATTTCTGATTCGGTACCAAAGGGTAATACGTGGTCTGTCTGCAAAATAACGGGACTAGTGTCACAAACAATTTCAATTCCAAACAGCAAACTACATAGTTTCCCCTTTCAAAGTAATCCTATGAGTCTAATGCACTTTTCCATCCTTCTCTTCCACGCTTCTATGCACTGCTAGATGGATTTTTCTTGGATGATCCTCAGATCCGTCGTTACGGCTCTCTTGATGGTCTCCACACCTTCAAAACGGGTCCCTTTGATGACCCCTTTGAGCCTGGGGTGATCAGGTGAATAGGGAGATTGTTCCAGTACAGCAATGTTCTTTCTGGCCAGTAACTGCCGGATGTTCAGGGCGTCGTGATTAGGTGCAATGTCTTGGTGAAGCAGCCACGAGTTGTCCTGCTTCAACTCTCGTCTCTTCTTGCGCACTGAGCGAAGCAAACGCCACAGGAACTCTTTGTAGACTTGCTTATTGATCGTCTTGCTCTGTAGCAAGAACTCTCTATGGACGATGCCTCTCACGCCAAAGAACGTGATCACTCGCATTACTTTTCAAAAGATCTCGTATGTAATTGTTTCTGTTTTTCCTTCAAACTATCAAACATTGCACAGGCTGACTCTGCTATGTCAAAGTTGCAATGGTAAATGGAGCGGAATCAATGTAATAGAATTAATGTCACGTGTTTACGCTTTGTTGCCTTATCGCTGTGCAAATCAGCGGGTGTATGCTGTTGTGGTAATTTCCAAGCGGCAGTTATTGGGTAAATTAGATTGATTGATTGACTGATTAATTTGTTTTTTACGGCTTTTTAAAGCCAGAAAATATAATTAGATTATAAGAAGTTTTTAGATAATAATGGTTTACTAATACAAGTCCTACTAATTAACCCATATATGGGGGAGAAGTGATGGGTTCACATTTTTTCTAAGTGTATTTGCGCGTAAGTGAATATAACGGACGCGACTGGAATTGGAAATCTGCTCTCCGATTTCTAATTCAGAGCACACCACTCGCAACATCCATGTTTATAGCAACGTAGATGCGGACCAGATTTGACGCCGATTAACTTTGATGATCATACAAGAACCGGTGTTTCAACGTGATGTGGCCGTAAGCCCGATCCAGTTAGAAGCTTGCAGAACTTTTCTGCATAAACATATTGCAATTGTAACTAAATATTTAAGATACGCCCAGAAATGTAAATATTCAGTTAAAAAGATAAACAGATGCGTATATAAAACGTTGTGATGGGCCCAAATCAGGCTTCAAAGGGTTAAATGGATTGTTAAAATTCTAGTTCACACCCTCAGACTACCTAGAACACTTAGAGCTCACATGAGATTTCCAGGCGTCGCCAAGGTCATGTTAACGCCCAAATTGAGAATCACTACTTTTAAATCTACACCATGGATAGTTCTTTAGTAGTTTTCTGAAAGAATAATGTATTTATTTATTCGTTTTTATTATTTATATTCAGATTGTTTTCAGCATTTCATTAATTTTCACTATTATCAGCATTTCATTAATGTTTTCACCTATTATCACAGCATTTCATCTAATGTTTTCAATTTCATTATCACAGCACCTATTATCACAGCATTTCATCTAATGTTTTCTAATGTTTTATTATCACAGCATTTCATCTAATTTCATCACAGCATTTCATCTAATGTTTTCACCTATTATCACAGCATTTCATCTAATGTTTTCATCTATTATCACAGCATTTCATCTAATGTTTTCACCTATTATCACAGCATTTCATCTAATGTTTTCATCTATTATCACAGCATTTCATCTAATGTTTTCACCTATTATCACAGCATTTCATCTAATGTTTTCATCTATTATCACATTATTCCATCTAATGCTCTTGTCTTTTTTGTTATTATCACGGCATTTCATCTAATGTTTTCATTTTTGTTGTTATTAACACAACATTTAACCTTGATCGATATATATTGACCAAGTGTCCTCTGGTTATCATCAGGTGTCCATTGATTGGTATGGGAAAATCTTTTAATTATTGCGTTCGTTCCTGATCCGAGGATTGAACTCATGATCACTCGCTGATTGTAACTCGTGTATAACCAACTTCAGTATCCACTACCCCACAATTAGTGATGTTTTTTAGAACCTTTTATATTTAATGCCAGAGGTTTTTGACATTTATTTATGATGGAGGGTTCGTGCCGCTTTTCATAATTTCGTCTTTCATTTCCGAGATAAAAAAAACTTGTCAGAAATGAAGTACTAAATTGTTTCTTCCAGACTTCTTCAGGTTTCTATCGATATGGTTAACCTGCTGGAAATTTTGAACGGAATCTTTTAATTTACCTGGGAAGATTATTTTCGTTCCCCTGCCGATGACTCTCGCTTTGTTCATTTATTTTAGCACTGCTCAGTTAATTACTGTTTTTTCCAGTGAATCTAAATTTGTACTGGCCGTACCAGAGATTGAACTCACAATTACTATGTTACTAAATTCACTTCGACTGGAATCTTCGAGATTCTATAATAATGGTGTTGACTGCTGAAGAATATGGAATATTATTTACGCCAACAACACCAAAAATTATTTAAAAAATGTCCTAGACGCTGTTTCTAATATTCTTCTTTTTAAATTATTGAAAATAAAAAGGTTTTTTGTCAAAGTTTTTTTAGACGCTTTTTTTTCTTTTTTTTTCAAATATTCTTTTTTTTTTTTTATCTGTTTTTTTTTCTTTTTTTTCCGTTTTTTTTTCCTTTTTTTTCTTTTTTTGAAAAGCTTTTTTTTCAAAGCTTTTTTTTCAAAGCTTTTTTTTTCAAAGCTTTTTTTTCAAAGCTTTTTTTTTCAAAGCTTTTTGCAGTGTATATAGGCTTGATTTTTTGAGAATATTACTTTCATTAATCAATGATTTAGAAACGCATTATAGACATATCATCAAAGCAATCGCATCTCTCATGGCAAAATAGAAAAATGCCAGTTGTAGCCGTAAGTTCTGTGTTAACCATGTCTTCGATTAATCACTGCGAAAGGAAGTGATATATTTTTAGCGTGGTTTTAAAATGACAGTTGTTCCAAGCGTAGCTTAGACGTGGTACAAGGCCGAGAGTAGGCGTCACCCAGTGCGGATCGAACTCACTATTCAGTCGTAATTGATTTAGCGAGACAAAGTTGCTGACCATTACACTACTTTGAGGTGCACAAAAGAGAATGACCGATAGTACATAGGGATTTTAAAGCATAGCTTAGATTTGGCACAAGACCGAATGTATAGGGCACCAAGTGCGGATCGAACTCACTAAACAGTCGAGCGAGAAAATCTTGCTATATATTAGACTTCATCGAAGCAACCAAGAAAATATATATGATGTTTATTGATTTGCTTAATTTTAAATGATTATTTTCTTCATTATTTTTCTTGTATTTTGATTGGCTGATTTTGTTTAGCGGCATATCAGCCTCTGTATAGCTGGCCACTCGTATTCGAGGATACCCGTCTACTAGGGCGGCTAGCGAATCCCTATTGTAGACGCTTGCTCAGGCACATTTTTTTTGTTCGTTCAACACTCACAGAGTCAACACGTGGTTTATACTGCAACTATGCTGAGCAGACCTTAGTTACAGTTTCTGGGAGAGAGCGTGTTAGCTAGAATGATCAACAATCTGAACAACACCAGCACACTCAAACCCTCGGTCACGATGACTAATGACTTTTAACGTTCTAACCACTCGAAATCTACATATTTTGCACACTATTTTATGGTTTCAACTACAGATAAATGTATTGTTGGTCATTTTACTATAAATATATATTGTTGGTTGGTTGATTTTGTTTAGCGGCATATCAACACCTCTATGGGTTATTTAATGCCAAAATCTAAGTCTTTTCAATCTAATTTTATGCTTTCAAAAGCGGATATTTTGTACATAATTCTATATTTTTAGGGTAAAATTTTGTTCTTTTTAGATATTTAGTTCGTAGATCATAAAATTTACTATAAAAATGTATTTTATATTTCCCCAGTACTGCACTGATTGTTACCTTGCTTTAAAAATGAACTGTTGCTAATTTTAAAAAATAAAAATGTACTGTTGATTTTTGTTAAGGGAGTTCACTAATTGCCCATAGCTGGGACCCTAACAGGTGCTACCACACAGTGTCGGGGTGAACCTGGGAACAAGAGCAATTAAGAAGTGGTTCCACGCCCTTCAAAACCTCCAATCTTCCGGTCAGAGGTTTGTGGCCCAGGATGATATATGTATTTAATGAGAAAAGTTCTATCAGAAAATATACCCAAAGTAAGCACAACTGGCTTATACGAATTTCTTTTAATGATAAACTTTCTGTTTTATACAAGTGGTATTCCAAGAATTTTGTGATCCGGTATGTGACTCCTTTTACAATGATTCCAAATTTTTTTTTTATTGTCTTATTATGATATGTTGCTTGTAATACAATTATTTTCTTTTTTAAAAATATGATACATAGAAATTTCTGTTTCAAAACTGAAACTAAATTTTAATATATTTATTTGTAAAAAATACCGTATAGTCTATTAGTTATTAGAAGAAGGGATGGTACTTTAACTCCGTAGGAATAAAATTTAAATATTAAAAATGATTTGTTCATAGGTAATGACTCTTTTAGAAAATCTTAGTGTATAAAAATATGAATTAAGCGGATAAATAAAAATGTCCGAATAACAGATGTCTATTTTTGTAAGCACCCCCCACCCCACCTAAACTTAACTTGATTTTGTAAGTAACATATATTTGATATATAAGTTGTCTAGGGAAATTAAAATCCAACCACCCTTTATCAAAATTGATAGAATTTTCCTTAACCTTAACAACTCAAAATACTAAGATTGTTTGCGCTTATAAATTAAGTAAATTAGTTATCGTTTGACAACAGAATGAAACTCTGGATTTTAAGTTTAATTTTTATAATTAAATTTACAACTTTAGTTTTAGTTTTGAAACATAGAAATTTCTGTGTCGCGATGGAATCATATTTTTAAAAAAGAAAATAATTATAATATTTTGCTCTGCGAGCACTATTTTTTTTAAAATAAAAATAATTGCTAAGAACACTGGATTATAAATCTTACTATTCTTTCTTATTATGTTGATATATTAGGTTGGTGCAAAAATAATGACGTAAGAATGTCGTTTTTTGACGTTAAAAAATACGTCAAAAAACGACATTATTACGTCATTATTTTTGCACCAACCTAATATGTATATTGTTTGCATATATTTTCACAGACGTTAACTACTTTTTTTTTTATTACTCTCAATCTTTTCTTGCAGTTTACTGTTAAGAAATAAAGAAAAGCAACTGACGGTGACGAACAAAAAAAATGAAAATAAAATAAATCAGAATCAAAAATAGAAATATCCCGCCATTATTGAATTTTTAACTCTGGAACGAATTGCGCCGCAGGAAAGCCCTGATCGCATGCAAAATATAATGCAACGGTAAAGCATTGAGCAGATGGATTTCGTCAGGGGAGTGGGAACAAGATCCCTTGAAGGCAAATCGCAGTCAGGACGGCCTGTGGAAATAACTGTTTTAGAAAAAAAAAAAAAATAG